>JANDJT010000141.1:10730401-10741311 GCA_024331685.1 Stegophilus panzeri | reverse complement strand
AGTCACTCGAGGGTTTTTCACAACCTGCCTTCTCAGAAATCTGGTTGCAGCCATTGATCGCTTCCTTTTTCTGCCCCATCCAGGTATTTCATCCATTTTCTGCTCCTAGCCAGTTCAGGTATTTCATGTGTTCCAGCTCAAGCACACCTACTGCAACTAATGAAGCCCTTGATTAGTTGAATCAGGTGTGCATAAGACAACACTTATTTTGCATATTTGTGCTGTTGAGGGATTCTATTCAAGGGGTTGCATAATTTTGAGACTGGAGAAATCATAAGATGCATTTTCAGCTGAAGTTGGGAAAACCACTTGAAGCATTCGTTGTGTTGAACTATTTCAATTGCTTTTGTTAGATTTGTTCATCACAAACAGCTGAAATTCTGTACATTTTGACATTGAAATGGTTTGCAATAAGGGTTGAATCATTTTGATTGCAACTGTATAATAAACCCTTTCACATTCGGTTGGTGGTTTTTTTTGTTTTTTTTTTAAAGTGAGCTGTTGCTGTAAACGTGATGTTTTGAATGAGCGTATTAATATAAACCAGTGACTTGACTCGTCTGGACTACTGTGTGAGCTGCTGTTCTAGAAAATTCATCAACACCAATCAGAATCGAGAACTCTCTGTGCTGTGGTATAAGGCAAAAACATCAAACAGTAATTTGGTTCAGTTCAGTGGAGTTTAATTCATGGTGACATCACTGTCTGCGATCTATTTATTTTGAAATGGCTGTTATAATAAGTCAAATCCAAACCGGGGCAAAGAATAATTTTTAAAGAGTACAAATGACGGACCAATGAAAGCATTATTCCATTTTTATTTATTTATTTGGGGATGCCAGGGCATCCGAGACGGCCCTTTGGCTTGAGCTCTCTGAACACCCGTTATTTATGGAGTACTTGTACATTTAAACATCTTTCGCACATGCGCGTGCACACACACACACACACACACGCACGCACGCAAATGACTTATTTATCCATTTTCAAACAAAGTATTTGTACTAAAAGCGATATGTAGAGAAAACCCCTAAATATTAGCAACAATAAAACGTAAATTTTTATTTACCTGAAGTGTTGTTCATGCTAAAATTATGATTTGGCTTCATGATGTTTTTTCTTAGGAATTTCTACGTGTGTGTGTGTGTGTGTGTGTGTGTGTGTGTGGTCCTAGTCCACACACTGATGGACACATGATCCAGCGTCCATCTGCTTCCAGTATCCCCAAACACACCGGCCGGCTTTTTACAGCAGAAAAGCAGAGCAAATAAATAAACTTATTTGCTATGGCGACGCGTTCACGTGTTCTACGAAAGTTTAAGTGAAAAAGTAAACACGCCGCTGTTTGCTCTGCACTCAGACTGCTGTGCTTTACGTGCCTCATTAGTCTTATTACGTTCGGATGAGTTGCTTTCCATTTCCAGCACTAAACAGTGTCTGCAGTTTGGCGGTCTTCTCTGTGTGGTCTGTGTTCACTTCTTTTCTTCTTTTCTCAGCGTGTTAAGGAAGTGTGTTCTTGCAGCGGTTCAGCTCAGCAGTTTGTGTTTTCGGTGCTTCTTCCACAGAAGTAGTATTCCAGTGAAATGGAAAAATTCTTAAATGAGATCAGTGGAAAAAGGTGAAGGACAGAAATCATGGCATGCTCCTTTTAAAAAAAAAAAAAAAAAAAATATATATATATATATATATATATTTTTAAATCCAAATTTCTTTCCATTTTTGTGCACTGTTTTTTGTATTTGTTTGAAGGTATAGCTTCTTGTAGGGACCTAAAGAGAAGATGATGCCTAACCCTAACCCTTGGTGGTACTGGGATTCAAAATCGCAGCACCAATCCCAGTTTTTCCTTTTTTTTTTTTTTTTTTTTTTTTTTTTTTTTTATGCAATCCTGATGTCATAGCTCAGAGCGTCGGCTGAAGTACTTCTTCAGGGTTTTCCTTGCTGTAGAAAGGCTTAGCACCTAAGCGTTTTTGCGGAGCACCTTAAGCCGAATGAACATAAAAAGGCGTTTATTTCCATTAAATCTCAAACATGTTATTTGGTGAAATGAATAGACTTTTGATTATAAGTACAATAAGTGTTCCTGGCTTTCTTTCACAAATATGGTAAGGGTAATGGTTGAAAACTACATGGAAAAACTTCAAATTTCCTTCGGATAATTTCACCACCCCCCGCAGTACCAGCACCCAGTCAGCACCTAAGCCCTCTGAAAACCCTGCTTTTTGGACCTTGTACAGGGACGGAGAGACGGAGGGAGAGAATAAATTAATCAATCACAGCATTGTAAAAAATCGCTAGAGTTCGATTAATGAGTAAATACTTGTTAGGTGTATATGGTATAAAGTTACTACAGAAGTGAGTAATTCTTTGCCTAAACAGTTCCGGATATACACTTGGGGGGAGGGGGGGGGGGGATTCTTCCGGGTACTCTGCTTTCCATCCCCCAGTCCAAAGACGTGCATTGTAGGCTGATTGTGAAGTAGGCTGATTGTGATTGTGAATGTGTCCAGGATGTTCCCCTGCCTTGTGCACAGAGTTCCCCGAGATAGGCTCCAGGCTCCCTCGTGACCCTGTGTAGGATAAGCGTTCTAGAAAATGGATGGATAATATTTCCTTAATGCAATCTAGTCTTATATAAAATAACTGGTCTGTCTACTTTTCTTATCCTCTATTCCTCCTGCTGATCTTTTTTTGTTTGTTGGATGCAAGTGCCTTTTTTTTTTTTTTTTTTTTTTTTTTTTTTTTTTTTTTTTAAAAAGGATGTGTTTAATATGGATGTCATGAGAACCGATACTTGAAGTCAGTAGCAACATCGTTGAAACGTGACGGTACTTGTTTTTCTACACTACCGTTGGAACCGGTTCTACTGGAGGTACTGAGGTTGCAATTCTTCCAGACCTGATGGGGGCAGCAAATACGCGCAAGCGTTTTAGTCGGTCCACAAGTGGTGGTGAAGAACACCTACGAGCACACGGGAAAAACTACAGAAGATTAGCTTAGCTTAACAAGTTTAGCTCCGCCCCGACTCGTCGAGAGGAAAAAAGAGGAAAGCTAGTATCGGTTTCCGGTGTGCAACCGATGCTATCGTTCATTTCAAACAAAGCCAGGAAACACCTGGAATTTGGCGAAGCTACTGAAAGACGGTCCTGTATTATATTTGTTTGAGGCAGCTGCATTGTACCCGTGAAACCAGCTAACGTTATGCTCTATGTAATGTTAGCGATAGCCAGTTATTTGTTCACGACGCTAACACATTGCAATGTTATAAACTACCTCCTAATGGGCCACCGTGCATCGCCATTCAGCCCGTGTCCTGTCAGTAACATGTAGTAATGTCACTAATAATTATTCACATGTTCATGGTGTTAATAAATCTTTTTGGCCTGCCACCATATCAGTGAATTTAAACTAATGTTTGCATTCAGAGTATAAGGTGTGTGTGTGTGTGTGTGTGTGTGTGCGTGTGTGCGCGTATGCGTTTAGGAGTGCACCTCCACTCATTGTCAGACAGTGTTTGATAACTAAAATATCCCCCCCCTCTATTTTTGCCAGTATCAGCCAGAGGAGTGTGTCCTCCAGGAGAGTTTTTAATTTAATTAGATTTTATTTTATTTTTAAACCACACCGTGGTATTGACTTTGGTATTGAGTATCGTGTACTTTTGGTGGTATCGGTACCGACTACTAGATTTTTGGTATCGTGACATCCCTAGTGTAGACACTAACCATTACACAAGAGGAGGAAACTGATCATAAATAACCTCTTCCTGAGGCTCTAGCATGCTCCATGTCATATATAACACCATCACATAGTAAGCAGGCCAAGCAGTTTTGAAAATGATTTGTCATACAAGAAATTGCACCACCGGACAAACACATGGCTCCAACATATTAGTAGCATAATAATGCACACATCTTACACTACGCAGCCATTTAATGCCAGTGAATTGTAGAACTCCATCACTCTTAAAAAGAATGGTTCCAATTAGAACCAAAAAGGGGTTTTCAGCCTGATACCATAGGAGAACCATTTTAAGTTACACAAAGAACCTTTTACTCTCAAGTTCTTGGTATCAATGTCAATACCAATGTTATCATAAAAAAAAAACCACTTAGTTCTAAGTAAGTTTCTTAAGAGTGATGCCAGGAGAAACTTTTCCAGTCCCACAAAGAACCTTACAGGGTTCACGATACAGTACGTTAAAGAACCAATACATTGCTCTGAAGAACCTATAATGAAACATAAAGAACTTCTTTAATCTCCAAAGAGCCATACAGCTCAACTCAAGAACCCTATACAATGAAAAATAGTTCTTGACAAGAACATGGTTCTTTGCAGAACCAATGGTGCTGTAAAGAACCACTGAAGAACCTTTCTTTTTAAGAATGTTACCTATTTACCTGTAGGTAAATTGCAAAAGTAGCAAATCTCGACATCAAATCAGAAAACATAAAGTGTAGGTCTTTACTGAACATTATTCTTTATTTGTGTTTATTTTTTAGGGGCAGTCACATGATGTTACTTTAGATGCATGGTGTTAATATGAGTAAGCGAATGCAAAACTGCACAAAAAGAAACTGCACAAACTGCACAAAAAGGCCTGAATCTAGCTCAAAAAGTTGTGGCATTGGAAAAGGGAAACACATTGTTGTTGCGTGGAAAACAAGGTCACTGTGGTGTGTGTGCATTTCTGATTTGCAGTAAATGCAATTGACCTTGTTTTATCATCACCTGGTAAGGACATTATCCACGCCATAATCCCATTTTCCCTCTTTGAATCTTTACAATATATCTTTAAACAGAAATGGTTCTGTACATTATAGATACATTGTCTGCACTTACATTTTCCCTTTTGTTTGCCATAGCCAAAGTGCGTGTGGAAACCGATTACATTTAATTCTGACTGTTTGTTTTGAAACAAGATCTCAGCATCTGCAGACTATTTTTAAACTAGTCCTAAAAAACCGCCACCTGCGGACTGGCTTTTTCCACCCACAACCTTGTTCCAGATCGAGCCCAATTTGGTATAGAAACCATGACCCTGGCAACCCTGCTTATGTGTTTTGTGTTAATGCCGATGTGTTTCTAAATTTATTGTTGCTATTTTGGTTTTGTTGTCGCGTTTTCTGAAATCGTTGGTGTGTCTTGGGTTCGTTAATGTGTTTTGCGCTTACAGGCCACCGTAGACGAATGACATGAATATAGGTATAAAACCTGTTACCAGTTTTTACCTATTACAAGAGGAGTTGAATGTTGTTGTTTTTTTAATTATTGAAATGCTCCACTGAGAAAACAATGTAGGCATAATCACGTGTTAAAAGCTTCCCATAGGATTACATGTTAAAAAAAGAAAAAGAAAAAGATAAAAGGATGAGAGCAGATGCAGCAAAGAGCATCAAATTACTGGTTGTGTCAGTGTAATACCCAATACTTAACATTATAGCTATAATACTGAGTATTACTTAAAAAGCACTCCAGGTCTCATCGTCATATTGTGGTGTCGACATGAACTATGTTAACCCCACATGAAACACAAAGCCCAGATGTTCCAGTGTTCTAGCTTGGTTTATGAGATATTTGAATTTCATACTAGATGTGTCAAACGGAAAAATCAGTGAGTCGACCGTTTTAAGGCGGAATATCATTCTGTGTGTTTGAATGATCTCAGCATTAGAAACTTTTTACCATTTAAGATGGAAGAGTTCTCGTCTAAGGGGGCTAGAAGGGTGGAAGCTTGTTACATTCCTGACTTCACAGACAGCACATACAGATACAGACACGCACACAGTAATCTGTAAAACTTGGAAGGAACAAATCCCAACAGACCTCCACCCAAAAGCTTCCTGCTTACAAGATACTTGGGTTTTGACGTATAGTAATAGCACATTGCTTTCACTCCTTTGGCTCGTTTTACAAACAAAAAAAAAAGACACACGGTAAAAGAATTCATTGGTCGTGAGTCGAGTTCAGCAGTCTTAGAACACCTGCGGCCGATTCAGTGCCGCTGCAATGAAACACAGCCTCCGACAAAGTTCTGGTAGTGTCAGATATTGTTTTATTAAAATCTCAGACTGTGAGTGCTGCCACGACGCTTGTCTAAAAGCCACAAATAGGAGGACGGCATAGAATTATACCAAACTCACAGGAAACTACAAATATGGTAGTGCAAATGTCGAAAACGTAAACAAAACCTGCTAATGGAAAGAAGAAATACTTATTACCTCAGACTTACTTTGAAGAACTCACTCTGTCTGTCTGTCATTAGAGATTCATCATTGTATAGTTTGTATGATTTTGTCAGGAATTTATTAAGACCATCTCTTACAGTATGACAAGTAATAATAGTAAAAGACAGACTAAGACTGGCTTAAAGCAAAGTTGCACAATAGAGTAAGATATTCCTCTATGCACTATTGTCCATTGGTCCAAAGGGGGCGCTGTTGATTTGAGAGAGAGAGAGAGAGAGAGAGAGAGAGAGAGACTGTGTGTCAGTGTTGTGCTCATCAGCCGTGATTGATTGCTGAAGGTTGCATTGGTTGGCCTGCTGTTCTTTGAGCATTAAGCCATGACCGACTCGCTATGTTGAAGATTGTACAGATGGCTAACGCTCTTCTGAAATGTGGGCTGTTTTTGAGCACAAGTGTATATACACGTGTGCATATTCATACCAGTGGGTGAGGCATTGGTTACACATGGTTGTTTCTCCCAGCTCGCATCTGGATTGTGATCAAGATTATAAGATAGCTTAGTCATAAGTTTTTAAATGGGTTCAAGCTAAACACTCTAGAACTTGACAATCCAAGTAAGAAATAAGTATCAGTGAAATGTGTGTGACTTTATTTAATTGAGAAACTTTAGATTTGTTAAGACTTCAGATCAACTCTTTGAAGATGTCTGGAAATCACCTCATGACAGAGAAAGCTCATTTCAGGAGCAACTATCTGGGTTCTGTCAAGGTTGTGGAACAGTGACCCAAGTCTTTTCTTGCACAGCTTTGCGAGGAGTATGCTAATCCTTTCTACATATGCGTCACGGATTTGGAGAAGGTATATGATCACGTAGCTTGACGTTTGTTGTGGGAGGAACTGCTAGAGGATGGGTATCTGCATCGCTTGTACGTGTGATTCGTTCTCTGTGAGAGTTGTGACTGCGTTCGCTTAAGTCCAAATCGTTTTACGGTGGGAGTCGGACTCAAAAGGCAAAAGTGGGTCTTCTTGTCTCTACTCTTGTTTGTGGTTTTCCTGTACAGGTACAGGATATTAAGAAGCAGCTAAGGTTGGAGAGATGTTAAGTATAGCTGGTCCAGAGGTAACATCCTTGTTATTCGCAAGAGATTTTCTTTTGGTGTGCATTCAAACATGCACTTCAATGTTCTGCTCTTGAGTCTGAAGTGGCTGCGATGAAAATCAGCACCTCCAAATCCAAGGTCATGCTTTTCAAAGTGAAAAAAGACTGGGATGCACCCTTCAGATGATCTTATAAACGAGCGATGGAAAAAGAGAATGCGAGACTGACAAATGGATTGGATCAACGGCAACAGTGTTACAGTCACTGTATCAATCTGTAGTGGTGAAGCAGGAGCGCACTTTGCAGATAAAGCATCTACGTTCCTGTTCTTACTTATGAGATGTGGGTAGTGACTGAAGAATAAGGTAGTGTGTCCAGGTGCTGGAAATGAGGTTCCTCTGCAGGGTTGTTGGGCTTTTTTCCTCTGTGATAGGGTGAAAACCTGGACAATCTGGGAGAGGCTTGGAGTAGAGCCACTGATCCTCCAAATCGAGAACAGCTAAGGGAGGTGGTTTGTGCACTTTAAATCGATGTGTTCTGGTCGGCTTCCAGTAAAGCTGGATCAAGCCTACAGGACGGAGAAAATGAGGAGCAGACCCAGAGATTGGGTTGGAGAGATTATATCTCACACTTGGCTTGGGAATGTCTTGGGATCTCCCAAAAGAAGCTGGAATGTTTGGCTGGGCATAGAGAAATGTGAAATGACCTTCTCACCTTTCTGCCACCATGAGCTGGAAAATGAAGGAATGAATGAATGAATGAATGAGAAATGTAGGCATGTAGTTAGAAGAAAGTAGAGATTTTTCTTTTGAAAAGCATTGGGAGAAAGAAAAACTCAACTAAAGTACAGACACTTTGAATATAGCAGCAGGTTTGAATATAGTAACAAAGTAATTGTACAGCCGTCTCGCCAAGCCACAACTGACAACCGAAACACATCCTTCCTCTAAGCTTTGAGAATTTAACGGACTTAATACGAACTTGCATTTTCATATATATATATATATATATATATATATATATATATATGGCAGTTTTATATCGCATCTTTTCAAGCCTTCTGACATGGTCTGAATGATTGGATAGAAATAGATTTCTGGTGCATTTACACCGGTATCTTTATGTGGACAATCCCTGTCTGTACTGAACTTTGTCAAGAGTCTGATGTGTGCTTTTTTTCAGCCTTATTGTTGTGTCCATTTTTAAACTAGTCTTCTTTCACCTTGGGGAAAAGTTTTTGTCAGGAACAGGGCCATGCACATGACCTATTTTTGCAGCAGCGCCTGTTTTGTCTGGAGAGGAAAACCTTGGTAGCAGGAGGTTTGTGTGTGTGTGTGTGTGTGTGTGTGTGTGTGTGTGTATGTGTGTGTGTGTGTGTGTGTGAGAGAGAGAGAGAGAGAGAGCGCGAGAGAAAGAAACCTAGGTTTCACTGGCGGTATTGTCAACTAAATGAGGCTGTATCTGGGGAACTCCTCACAATAAAAAAAACTAAGTCGTGATGCCACTTTGGCCAACAATAGCAGCAGTGTAAACCTGTTGCTTGCAGGAGTTTCTCCTGGGGATATGGTCCGCCTCTGCTGCACACACACACACACAGCTTTTCCTTTCTTTAACTCATCCATGGGACTTCTGACGTCTGCGTAATTTAGGCTTTTTCCAAAACGGTCTTCTGGAAATCTTTCTACTGGTCTTACAGCTCTGTCTAGCAATCATAGTTTTTAGGAAAATCTCCCTGCTGTCGTGACGTGGCGAACACGTCTATCACCTGATCACACACAAACGGACATCCTGTTACTGCTGGAGCTTTGCAAGATGACCAAAGGACAGTGATCTATGTGTGTTTGAGTGTCGTGTGCCATGCTGGTGTGTGTGTTTTGTTTAGTCTTTCTGTTTAGCCGGGTCTGTCGTAAATAAAGTCTGGGCATAACTCGACGGAAACGTGCTATTTGCCGAACGTGGAGGAAACGCACACGTTCCCAAGGTGCGGCAAAGGTTTTGCTCCAACCACAAACTGCCTGTTCATTTTTAGCAGGCTATTTTTGTCACGTTTTATGCATTACAGGAGATGGACCAGGTCGAGTCATTTGAAAATGGAACGGCAGGTTTAGAAGCAAGCTCATGTCTCGTGGTGAAACCTTTTTAAACATAGACGTTTAATCCGTGTTACAGTACACCTTTAAAGGTGCAGTGTTTCTAGACATGCAATAATCATATACAGTGCATAGCTCTGGACATACTGTGATACACATTACACATTACACAATACACATTACTGCCCTGAAGTGGTTCTTGTTGGTTTATTTTAGGCCTCTGTTTACATTTTTATGGCCTGGAAATGAGCTCGGCCACTGGCTGGAACAGAGCAGTTCATCTTTGCCCCCATTTTCTTATAAGACAAGTCACAGGGTCATGTGTAGTTTCAGCAGAATGATTGGGGGAAGGGGAAGGCTTGTCACTTTTTTTAAAAATTGCAATTGCGGCTAACTTTGCATGTAGCAAAGGGTGCTAAAATTACAGACTGCTCTGCTCCTTTAAGCAACATGTCAAGGTTGTAAGAAATAGCTTTCATGCATTAACCCTGGTCTAAATCTTTATTGTACCTTAATTTTCTTCATTTCATTCCTCAAGTCAATGTGATTTTATAAGTCTTGCAGATGGATGTGACAGCTACTGATCCAGTTAAAAGAGGCGGTAGTGTTTGCAATGACGTGCATTGTAATGTATGCATGTTTTTGTGATTGGAAACAAACTAGGTTAAAAAAAAATCAGATATTCCAGACACCACTGCATTAAACTGCATGCATTCTAGGCTTCAGTTTGAAAGATGCGATGTCTTGTTCCTGGAAGTAGTGCTTCAGGTTTTGTTTGTGCCACTAAAGGAGTGGTATGTAATTTATAGAGCCCTCTGCTGGCTGTGAGGTGAAATGCAACTCCACTAAAAACACTGACAACGACTTCCATTACCCCAAAACGGCCCCACTTCCTCTGTTAAACCTAGATACGCCTCGTGAATTTGCTCCCTGTTTGAGAAAATGGTGGAACTGAGCAGCTCTGATGGATGGATGGGGTGGAGCTTATTTCCAGTGAATATTTTAAAAAATGTACGTAGTACGCTTAGTAACAAGCCAGCTCCATTGCATTGCAATATTGCAATTTGCAGTTATTCTGTGCAGGCTTTGTAATGATCAGATTATTACAGGCATCAAAGAAGCACTTAAAGATTACACACTGCGTCTTCAGCAGGATGGATAATCGAAACAGAAAGAGAACTGACTGGTAATAAAGACAAGAGCAGCATGTTTATTAGTCCTCATAATAAATAATGTAGAGAAAGGCTGACGAAATAACAGATCTCCTGGTGTTTGAAGACAAGAAAGCGGGGGGGGGAAAGGGGAATTTAAGTGCAAATAAAGGAGAACGATAAGGGAAGACTGAGAGGAGGAGATAAAGAGGAACCAGGGAGCTGGGGGAGAAGGATGAAGGCAGACAGCTGTGTTTTTGTGTTGCTATTTTAAGCGTCTAGCCGCTGCTCCACTCCCCTGGTTATATCCAAAACACCTTACTAATGATACAGCATACAGCTGAGCAGTTGCTTATGGGCTTTGATCAAGGACCCAACAGTT
>JANDJT010000141.1:10708296-10718399 GCA_024331685.1 Stegophilus panzeri | reverse complement strand
TGTGTGTGTATATATATATATATATACACCAGTTCTGCAAGTCTCAGGTGTATGACATTATAAACACTCCAACATGGAGTTTTGTTTAAGAGTTCTCATGTGACTTCCAGTATGAGCATGTCAACTCAAAAATGTCAGCCAGCGCTTCCATTTTTAGCCTCGTCTGTTTTATAACTCTGGGATTGTGTTTATTTGAGCTCTATCTCTGTTCCTCGTCCGCTCTGACTCACTCTGGCCACTAAGGGACATTTCAGAGTTGAGCAGAATGAGTCAGTGCTTATAGCCATGCAGAAGTCTATAGGTGCTGAGCTGCACGCCGCTCGCTACAGATGGCTTGAGGAAAGCGGACTGTAGTGGAAATAATGCCGCTTGGTGCTGATGAATAAAAGATAGAGGTCGAGTGTTTTTCTGATACACGTCAGCCTCGCTCAGCAAAACAGCCACCTACATGTCTGTGTTTCTGCATTTATTCGTATGACGGCCACTTTTATTATATTTTTATCTGAAGTGACTTACAACTGCCGCAGATGAAGGCTAAGGGGATCCAAGGATCCAAGCCAGGGATTTGAAAAGTCTTCAGAAAAGATTCAGTCGTTTTTTTTTGGCTGAAACATGTACATTCTTCAGTGATGTACTGTCAGTAAGCCTGTCAGAACAAATTTCACCGTTTAAAGTACGATTCTTTATTTTAGTTGAATTCTAGTCATTTTACTTTTAGTCATATGATGCAAAAGTCTGCCAACATAGTAATCTGCAAAATGTCAGGCAGGAGGCCTCATAAATTCATCACATTAAAAAAATAATGATGTCTTAATCTAATTAATGACTAATTAAATCTAAAAACCAAACCAAACAGTAAATACTGGTGACAAGTAAATTGGCATTAATGTTTAAAAACACACACACACACACACACACACACACACACACACTATCAGGGGTGGATTTTGGCAAAATCTAGGAACGGGGCCCTCATTTCACTATCGATATTTAAATTAATTTAAATCAGCATACGTTATTTCGCCTTAATAATTAAAAATATATAGAATGAGCTTTTTTTAGGGGGCTCTTGGCTTCTGAGGACCCAAGGTGGTTCCCTGCCTTTGCCTTGTCCTAGGTCCGCCCTTGCACAATATGAATAACTATGAGTAAACATTTTTACTCATAGATACAATAAACATTAATGCATGTGTTCATTATTCGACTTATATGGTTCATTCTTAAAATTAAACGAACACAAGCATTAACTACTTGGATACTGTTAAGTAATGCTCTAGATAACCTTATTTTTAAGGAAATCCTCATTTAAACTTACTACATTGATGATGAAATTATGATCTTGCCTTTTTATCAGTTTAAATTTTAAACGATATTAAAATGTGAATGTTAAAAATTTAAAATCAGAAGGAAAAAAAAAACAAGACCCATGAAATCCTCAGGGATCTATTTACAAGCTGCCAAGATGAGTTCAGAATGTGCCAAGATGAAACTACTACTTCATTTCTGTAGTCTTGTGCCAGTTTGTATCTGATTATCCTTCTCTCACAGAGCTTTTGAAGCATTGAAGGCCTGACTTTGGCCCCTGGCGCGAGTTAAAGACTAGCGTGATGGGCATGCTGTTTACCTCCCTCAGCCTCACAGGACCGGCGGAGCACGAGGCCAACTCAATGTTCTGGCTCCTTGGCTCTCGGGCACAGCTATTCCTGGCCTCGTTATTTTGGGCTTAAGGCATTAGGGCACTAAGATTAGCCTCAGTTATCATTCTGTCTGAGTTAACTCCTAATAAAACCGCCCACCGGAAAGGCTTTATTTATAAACCTCACTCTTTCTGCTGTTGCACACGGCACTTTTTTTTTTTTTTTTTTTCCCTCAACCTTCATCCACCTGTGTGGGAACATCTGACAGTTGTAGTGTTCATGGCTGTAGAATTTCCTTATCATAATATAGAAGGAATGGATTATGTCTCCTCATTGCAGGCGTTCAATATAGCTGTGTCTATAGCTGTTATTGTGATTGGAGCAGATGCTGGAGTCTATTAGTAGTAATTAACACGGAGGTCAGTGCCGTGCTTCTGTTTTTGATGCCTGCTGCTTTTTGTGGAGTGTGTATTTTCAGAGTGAGGGGCTCCAGGAGTCAGTGTGACTGGCGTCCACTTTACACACACTTGTACTTCGGCCATGGTTGTGTTCGGACTCAAATACACTTGGCTGTGAGTCAGTTACCGACAACGTGTCCAGAACTACATAGTGAATTCACAAAGGTGTGTGTGTGTGTGTGTGTGTGTGTGTGTATAGCTTTGTGCTGGATTTATTTTTTTTCCTCCTGCATGATAGCAAGTCTGTATATTTCAGTGCATGCACATGTGTGTATGTAGGCTTGTGTGTGAATCTCTAAAAAAAAAAAAAAAAAAAAGTGTGAAGAAAGAAATCTATTCGCTGTAGCGTAGTGTGTACAGAGGCGTTGAGTGCTAAAAGCTGTCTCACACGACAGATTAAGGCCATGTGTACAACATGTCTTTATATATTAGGGCTCAAGTCCAGATCACTCTCACACACAGACATCGAGGCCTGCATTCCCACACATGCCAACCAGCCTTTCCTTTTTCTACCGTTTTGTTCACGCGTGTAAAAATAGTCGAACCGCGTCTCGAACATGACAGTCACATGCCGTCTGTCTTTAGATTGAGCTTAAAAAAGATTTCTGTCTCTGGTCAGAATGTCTTTATGTGTTTTTCGCCCCTGAGAGGTTCACATAGCACCAGTAAGAGCGGGATATTTTTTGCAGATTAGTCCCGATGGCCTTAAAAGTATTTACGCCCCTGGAGCATGTGATACTTTGAAAGCAGCGTCTTTCAGAACAGCATGATCTCAAACCTATAGAGTTACTACACGCTCTCAGGGGGGGAAAAAGGGTGCCTTTCTTTGTCACTGAAAAAAAACTGCGCCTTTCCTTGTCACTGAGGTGGTTCACTTATGTTTTGTATCTTTAATGTGTATGGAAAAGTGGATATAGTGTATTTAAATAGAAGGTACACAATTAGAGCTTTTAAAGTTACGCGAACATTATAAAGGAAAAGATACAGGAATAGTGCAATTCAAATAGAGGAACAGTATGATTTATTAGCATTTTTGTGGTTTCACGTCTGAAATTCCAGGTTGATGATGGAACAACTGACGCAGTGGGAGTCAGTGGGACTTTTTAGTTTTCCGATTATTTTGCAGACACGTGCAAAATAGTTTGGGTTTGCTCACGGCTGCTCTTCTGCAGCTCTGCCAGCCACAGATGATCTTTTTGCTCAAGATTAAATGAGCACAGGGTACTCAGACAGTGTGCATTTGTAAAACACGCACAAAAATAATAACTATCCTTAAATCTCAATGTTTATTTCACAATATGTCTTGATATTTTCCTCTCTGTCAGTCTCTCTCTCTCTCTCTCTCTCTCTAATGGATGAGACAGCAGATGGATGAGTGTTACAGATTTTTTTTTTTTACTGCTTCTTGCTGTTGTATCTCATTAGCCGGGTGTGTGCAGGTTCTTCGCATTGTGTTAAAGTCCCTATGAAAGTTTTGTGGCTTTTAATATGAATATGTTAGACTTAAGGTTATCTATAAGCTCGTGTCCTCCAAAACAATGGCAAAATTTGCATTTAGAAGATATATGCATTCAAAATGTACAGTCTCTCTCTACCACCAATACGGTCAAAACTGTTTGATGACATCATTCTTCACTTTAGCTTTGATTTCTGTCCAATCAAATGCTCTCTAGAATTTGAAGCGTCCCGGCCCCGACATTAGAAAAATCCATGGTACTAACTGTCAAGTACGGATTAGCCTGGGCTTCCTGGACTTCCTGTTTCAGTGGAAATAACGTCAACACATCGAATAACACTGCACGTTTCAAGGCACTTCAAGGGGACATTAAATGTATATGGTATTATATGGGCTGTAGATTTGTCTTTATACAGCATAATATTAAGCAGATAAATCCTCAATCTGTTTTTCGGTGCCACTAATTGCAGTCTCTCTCAGACCATAACTATGGGAATGTGTACAGCTCTTTTTTTTAATTCTTGGCACTGATTGGTCAGAAGGTGTTGATTAATTTTCTATAATTCCGGCCTACACAGGGACTTGTATGGCAGACATTCACATAAAGAGATTTGAAAAATGTGTGATTATTGATAGGGTGATTTTTTTTTTTTATGTGACATTTATTTAACACTTATGGAAGTGTCAGCTATAATTTCTGATAATTTCGGGAGGGTCTTTGGACATCTTTGCACTTTTTGGTTTCTGTGTAACATGACAAGCTGCATTTTAAAAAAAGCTGTTTAACTTTTTAAGAGAGATTAAAAAGAGAGGTTTGTGAGGGAACAACTGTTGCTCTAAGTTGCTGTAACATAAGGGATAACTTGTTTCATGGGAATTCCACAACATTACGTGTAACTGTAAAAGGTTCAAATGTACACATTCTTTAATAAAGTAAAAAAACTGCAATCATTGGTAAAATGCGACTGTATCATTGTTAAAGATAACGAACAATGGTAAAAATGTGGTTATATCTTGGGTTAGAGGTTAAAAACCATAGCTACTATGAAGAATCATAAGAAAACTGATTTAAATTCTAATAAATATTCATCAAATTGTCAGTTAGTCTGCCTACTTAAAGGAGAGAAGTGTTAGAGATGGTTTAGCAGTGTTCTACTAGGACTTACACTAAGGAATATGATGATGTGATATAGATATTGTGATATAATAACATAACATTTAAAATTGTCATTATGTTATCGACAATATGTTCAGATGTCAGTGCTCTTCCTGGTATTTATATGTAGGTGTGTTAAACGACATAACGAGAACATAGCGCATTTTGTATCAGACCACCCAATTGGTAGGCAAGCAAAAATATTGGAACATGTGACTGACAGGTGTTTCTTGTTACTCAGGTGTGTCCTGTTAGATTGATTATTTAAACAGTAAAGAGCTCTGAATAAATACTCTTGGTTTTAGCCTTCACCTGTGAAGACTGCATTTGTTGTTAAATTGGTTAAACCAACATGAAGATCAGAGAGCTGTCTATGGGAGAAAAGCAAGCCATTTTGAAGCTGAGAAAAGAGGGAACATCAATAAGAGGCAATAACTGAAAGATTTCTGCGGTAAAAGCCTGGGAAAACAACACAAATCGACAATTTGGTGAGTCGCAGGCTTGATGCAGTTATTGCAAGCAAGGTGTACGCAACCAAATATTAAGTGTTATTTACTTTAATTTACTTCAAGACTTATCTGTTCCTGTACTTTGCTCAGGTAAAAATTGGCTGGTCTGATACAAAAGGTTCTATGTTTTATGTTGTTTAACACATCTAGATGTAAATACCAGGAAACAAAAGCTGAAATCCTAAACTCCTGTCTCATATCCATCTGTTGGTGACTAGTACAAACAAATGAACCGGCCTTGCCATTCCAATAGTTCAGATGGGACTGTATAAGTGCTTTTTTCATGATATCATGGAACCAGGAAGCACAGGGCAGTGGGGAAAAAGGCAGGGGGGGGAGTTGCTGGGTTTTGGAGACCTTTGTCTCTGCTCTGGGTCAACAATGAGAGTCTGTTTGCTAATGAAACCACCAGGTTGCTGTTGTCTCACAGACGTTAGAGTCTGTGTGGACGAGACCTCTTGGCTGGAGTGCAGGTCATAGCCGTGAAGCACCTGACAGAAACAGCGCCAAGAAACGTGTCTGCACTACAGCCGTGCTGTTGACTTGGTTGGACTTCGGGGTTATACAAAAAAAAACAAACAAAAAAAAAAAAACGGAGCACACCGGAAAGCTTCCAAATAGTTTGAACTGCCATGTGTAGTGCTTTGGGTGAGAAATACTGTACATTCCAAGTTAGCAAAGTGATGTTGGCTCACTGTCTACTTCGAATGGCTATGTTTGCCCTCTGTATTCAACGGTGGGGCAACTTTGAGCCAGTGCTGGCAAAAGAGGACATATAATAACAACCCTGCCAAACTTGACCTATTGTTAGGCCATCGCTGGCAAAGGAGCAATTTTCATGTTGGCCCGACGTCAGTTTGCTACCTGGGTTGCATTCTAGGGCTGAGAAAAGCGAACGCTCAGTATATTTCCGCATTATATCCTCGATTTATTATTATTATTTCAAGTTTATTTGTCACATGCACAAAATGTCAGGGACATTGTACAGGACAATGACAGTTGTACATTGAAATGGTTGTTGTGAGGCTCAGGTACTCTACAGCTCTGCATAGTGCCTGATATTTGCTTCTTTGGATATACTAGAGCTACAAAGCTCATGAAGCTAAAATGTAATGGAGGTCTGCCTTACCCAAAGTCTTTTCCATAAATATCTGCCTCATGCATGCATTCAGTTCTTCAGTGATGTCATTTAGAATTGCAGATGTTGTTTAGGACACAATATGTATGAAAATGAACAAAACTTCACCGCTAACACTGTAACAGAATGGGGGCGGCCATCTTGGATAACTGTAATCACCTTTTTCCGTAGCAATATTGAGCATTATTGTGCTTTTGTCTCCTGAAGTTTAATACTAGATAGGGGTGAGACGGGGTGCTGGGATGTGGAGGAATCTGTACATACAGTAGCTTATCAAGATTACTTGAAGCATGTATTTGAAGATCTGGATATATATACATATATGTATATGTTCATGGAAATGATTTTTGATAAGATAAAATAAGATTTCCATTACGCTATAGCTACATTAGTCTCATTGCTGCGGTGCAATTCTATAGAGGTTTTTTCTAAACTATTCCTTTAAGATTAACTCCAAGCTTGTCCTTAGTGCGAGACTTTGTCCAGGTGTGGCTCTGTAACATGGACTTTTCCTTTCATAATGGTGTTTTTAAGATGAATTATCAAAAAAATACCAAAAAAGTATTGTTAATTTATGACTTGAAATGTGCAGCTGAGTCTCACATGACTAAATTACTTTCAGCTATAAAATTATTTTGCATCTCTCTCTCTCTCTCTCTCTCTCTCTCTGTCTGTCTGTGTCAGGATCAGAGTTGTTGTCCCCGGTGGGCAGGTCTGAGGTCAGTATGCCGGAGTGGGAGCGTGACTCAGATGAATGGGAAAGGCAGTTACAGAGGGAACTCCTGCTGATCCAGAGGCAGCAGCAGATCCAGAAACAGCTGCTCATAACCGAGTTTCAGAAACAGCATCAGGCATTACTGCGACAGCACCAGGCTCAGCTACAGGAGCACATCAAGGTCTGATCCGTTTCCTGAGAATTAGTCTTCAGAGAACTACTTGTACATATGCTTACATGGCTGTAAAGTTAAACCAAATTGTTCACATACTCGCCCGAGTAACCTTAGTGCATCTTACCACTAGAGGGCAGGACTGCGGCAAAACATCTCCATGTTCAATCTGAAAAATGTTCAAGATTTTATGCCTGCTTTTTTAAACTGAGCAAAGCTGGGGGCGGAGCTAATCTCATGGCCTGAAAAGTGTAACCAGAAGCCTAAAAGAAAGAAGAAAAAAAAAAGTATCTTTATAATTATATCATTATTACATCTCCTCTGGAAATGTTTTAATGCTTATGTATATTTATGGAGTATTGGTACCCTTAAATAATGTACTGTTTTTTTTCCATTTGTTCTTTTTTCCACATACGATTTGCTTGAGTAGCTATTAAGATCAGACATTTACAGATTTACATGCTGTCAGTATGGATCTCAGTGTTTGAATCAATGCATGTGTAGTGCAAGTACCAAACTGCTGACTGTTACAGTATAACCTGCTATAAACTGTTTAAGTCATGCAAAATACTAACACTAGCACACTCTGTTGCTCGTTCCTCCAGCTCCAGCAGGCTCTGTTGAGCCTCCGGCAGCAGCAGGAGGCTCTCGCTGAGGAGCGCACGCCTGAGATAGAGATAGATGAGGAGAGAGAGGAGGTGCAGGGGGAGGAGCTGGAGCGCCACAGGAGGGAGCAACCTCAACACCAGCACCTCAACCACAGGAAGAAGGAGCGCAGCAAAGAGAGTATGTACTGTACATGTTCAGTCATCCGCGTCATTTTAATGTCTACAAGGGCACATTTTTCAGATTTGAGCCTGTTTGTACTGAGAGGATGGCGTGAAAGCTGTTTTCCAAACCAGGTGTAGTCCAGGAATCAATCTCAGGTTCAACTGTGACCTCACCATATGTGAAAGTGACCCGGGTGCGAGGCTGGGTGTCGGATAACCTGATTGGTTGAACTTGTCACATTGCTTCCTGTTTCACATTTTGCCATGGTGGGAAAAGACATGACAAAGACTGATGCATTACAAAGAGCCAAAATGCCTTCTTAATATATAGAGTAAAAAAAAAAAAACCCGAAACAAACAGAACTGAAGAATTCTCAGTTCCTATCAGGAACTGGTCAAGGTGTTGATTATGTTTCTGTAACAGCAGCTCTGACAGTTGTGCCGGCTGCAAAGCAAATCACAAGTTTATATACTATAGCGCTCTTGTAATATGTTATCATTTCTTTAGTAACGACTTAAACGTGGACTTATATGGCGGATGCACTACATAACCTAAAAATATTAATGAACAGATTTTTAAAAATGTAAAAAAAAAAAATTGTTGGTGAAGTTGAGTGTGTGCAGATGTTTATTCAACAATTTGATTAAAGGAAGGAGTCTCCAGTGTCAGTGCTTTGTAACCCTCAGCGGTGAAGCTTTAACCGTAAGTTCTCCAACATTAGAGTGTCTTCAGGATGGAGGGTTTTGTGCTGTGCGGTTTCTCAGTTACAAACCATTAGATGTGACTGTAAATGGATAAAAAGCACAACTTGTCATTCTTTAAATTGAAAAAAAAATTTTATTCAAGTTTAGGCTAATAATTACATGGTGTCCCAAAAGTTTCTATACATAGAGGACTATGTTTGCTAGCACCACGTCGGTTGTGCCTTCGTCAGTGGATGTTCATGGACGTCCACTTCTCGGTCGGTCCTCAACACTTCCAGTCTTCTGGAATTTGTTAATAAATTTGGCAACAGGGTTGTGTGTGTGTGACGTGCTTTCCTCTTAAAGTCCATCGCAACCTTCCGACAGCTTCCAGATCCAGCCACGAGAATGATTTCAATACGTTCTTCTTTTCTCAAAGGCGTTCTTAAAGAATATCTGGAAATATATATATAAAATATCAACTAAGAATGAATAATATTGAAAGACATTTTGCTAAACAGTGTTAATTTCCTCTATGTATGGAGACTTTTGGGAAACCCTGTATAATAACTCATAATTCATATCTATAACAACTAGAACACAATTAGTTCAAATGAATCTTTGCTATCATCATGTCTTCAACTGTGGCCCTACTGGCTAAATCTCATGGACCCCTGATGGTCCCCAAGACCGTGGTTTATGAAGCATGAGTCTAAAATAGTAGAAGACTATAGATCTGGAGCTGATTTAACTATGGACATTAAAGCATGCTCAAGTATCAGACAAGCACATCCTGATGATGAAAGATCATCTGATAGATTGCAAAAACATCAGGATCATATCAGTGCACTTCATTATTTAATCTCTAGCACCTTCTTCACTCTGTGTTCTGTCCTGTAGAATACTTTTACAACCAGAAGGTGGCACTGTTTGTACATTTGTCTTATTTAGTCATTCATGTTGTCTCCCTGGAGTAGTGGAGTGGAGTTTTTGCTCTTATTAATATATTGCATGTTTTTTAATGCAGGCCTGGATCTTTTTCCTTCAGGTGCTATGGCCAGCACAGAGGTGCGACAAAAACTGCACAACTTCCTGCTGAATAAATCGGCCAAAGACACGCCTCCGCCTGGTCACCCGCTCAACCAGCGCGCCAAACTCTGGTACATGTAAGTGATGCTTCGTTCAAGTTATTGAGTTATAGCTTGCCCCAAGTTATATCTTGAGACCAGCGTTGTTCTTAATATTATCATAAGGCCATAGTTTCTGGATTTTTTGGATTCATGTTTGGATTATAATTTTAATCTGAAATGGATGTAAGGAAAATCAAGCAGAACTAAGATCTATGTGTCTAATGCAGAACTAAGATCTACGTGTCTAATGCACAACTAAGATCTACGTGTCTAATGCA
>JANDJT010000141.1:10681130-10698902 GCA_024331685.1 Stegophilus panzeri | reverse complement strand
TATATATAAAATTCCAGATAGTATTTAAGAATGCCTTTGACAATAGAAGAACATATTGAAATATTTCTCATAGCTGGATGGACTTTATCAGGAAACGTGGCACATCACACACCACACTGCGGCCAAACTTATTAACAAATTCAAAAAGACTGGAAGTGTTGCAGACCAACCGAGAAGTGGACGCCCACGAACATCCACTGACGAAGGCACAACCGACGTGGTGCTGGCAAACATAGTCCTCTACATATGCAGTCTTTTGGGACACCCTGTAGCTTAAGTTCTGCCGCCCCTCTGGCTGTACATCACAGACCCAACTTTGAGAACTATTGCTTTAGACAACATGAGAATAAACCTTAAGAGGAACCAGACTCAAAAGGGAACCCATGCTGGCAACTGATAGTGGCTTGATAAATCATTACAGTATACAGTCATGAAAAGAAAAGCCAACCAGTACTAAATGTGTTGTTAACATCAGAACTCCTATTTACTCCAATAGTATTGATATTTTCATTTTTCATCGTAATCATGAACCTCATATTTTAAAATGTAAACACCAACATCTTTCTGCTGGTAAAATCTCAAAACTGTGTTCTACAAAAAGAGCACATTCAGCATAGTACGTCTGTCTCATTCTGTCTCATCCCTCTCTCTTTTCGTCTCAGCATCTGAGCCTAACCTAAAGGTGCGCTCTCGGCTGAAGCAGAAGGTTTCTGAGAGGCGGAGTGGCCCTATCCAGCGCCGCAGAGACGGCAGTGTGCTCGTCACGCCACCTAAGAAACGCCCGCTGGAGCTCAGTGGTGAGAAGCATCAGATAACATCCCTCTGAAACACCACACGGGGCTAGAGTACATACGCATGACATTAGGGCTAGCATGAAAACCAATTCACTGTACTGTTCACTCCTATACAAAGTATACAGACACAATAATAAACCTGGACAGGTTAATTTCAGTATTAAATCCTCATGATGCGTGCGTAACTCACACACTTCTCCCAGTCTCCTTAAGCAGAGTCACGTGAAATGTCCGAGAAGGCTAAATTGTAAATCACGTTTGATATCATGGTTACGATAGTTATTACAAAATGAAGTGGTATTATATGTTAAGGAAGAGCTGATATGAAAGGACTCAAGAAACCGTGAGTTGTGTATAAACCAAATATCCTTAACCTTTCCTTTAATTAGCTTTACATATCAGAGAAAGCTAGCATTGCTGTAGCATCACCTTAGCATCTAGTCTTACAGAATTCCTTCTTAATTTTGACCGGCAAACAGATTACGTCTAGTCTGTTTTCAAGTGGGATCTTTTAATGAAGCATCACGTCCCAGATAACACACAGGCAGCTAGCTAACTAGGTAAATTTCACCTCAAAAATATCCTACAGCTTTGCTGCTAATTGCTAAAAGGCTTGTTTTTTAAATAGTTTATTTCTGGAACTTTTGGCGTATTTATCTAGTTTGTGAGGATTCTTTGAGGATTCTTGTGTTACCAGCTAAATGATGCCCTAAAAAATATCGGCATTAATTCCCAGAGGAAAGTAGTGTGAAAGTGGATGCAAGTAGCTAGTTAGCATCTTTCCCATTAGCAATTGAACTGCGATGTTGTTTAGATTAACACAAGGTATGTGTGCAGTCTGAGATGTTTTATATACAACTCAGACTTCAAAGTAAAATGATTAACTCGTAAAATGAAGTTTTCCTCTCAGAGCTAGGATTACAGTATTGTAGAACTAAAACGTTAACATCCTGTCCTGTTTCTCTTCACATAGACTCCTCAGCCAATGACAGCTCACCCAGCTCTGGGCCCAGCTCTCCCATTGGCTTATGCAACAGTGAGAATGGCACAAACTACCAGGCCAGCTCAGCCCAAATCGAGGTACTGACCGTAAAAGATGCCAGAGCTATATTGTTTGTGTTTTCTTGCAACACCAGCTTGCGTGCTTTGCTACTGTAAACTCTGAGCTCAATACCACAGGTTCAGCTCTATGATGCTTTAGCACGCAGTGTGTTGTTTATGCGTGTTGGCTGGAGGCTGAGCGCTCAGCTAATGATCCACTGTTTTGGAGGGACTGTGTAAGCATGGTGAAAGAGTGAGTGTGTGTCCTGTGTACTGTTAAACACACAGCATCATAAACAACACTATTAAACACGCATTGTGCTTCTCAGTGTGATTACATCAGAGCCCAGAGCGCAGGCATCTGCTTTTCCTCTAACACACACACACACACACACACACACACACACACACACACACACACTCACTCTCTATTCTTGTCCTTTTCTCTTTCCTCATCTCTCTCTCTCTCTGTCTTTCCCTTTCCCTCTCTCTCCGTCATTCTCTCTCTTTTTCCCGCCCTTTCTCTCTTCCCTTTTCTGCTCTCTCAACACCTCTGTCTTTTCCCGTCTCTCTCTTTCACTCCTCTTTCTTTCCCTCTCCCTCTGTCTCTCTACTTATCTATCCATCCCTCTTTCTGTTTCTCATTCGCTCTCCATAACCCCTACTCTTTCTGTTTCTCACTCCATCACTCCCTCTCTCTTTTCTCTCTCTCACACCATCTGCCTTTTTCTCACGCCATGCCATCTCTCTCTTTCTTATTC
Organism: Stegophilus panzeri; assembly: GCA_024331685.1. Lineage (NCBI taxonomy): Eukaryota > Metazoa > Chordata > Actinopteri > Siluriformes > Trichomycteridae > Stegophilus > Stegophilus panzeri. The sequence continues at coordinate 10,696,306 of JANDJT010000141.1, read as the reverse complement.
TCACTCCGTCTCTCACTCTTTCTGTTGCCTTCTCACTCTGTTACACTGCCATCTCTGCCTCTCTTTTTGTTTTCTTTTTCTCACCCCATCTCTCCCTCGTTCTCTTTCTCACTCCATCTCTCTCTGTTCCATTGTCCTTCTTACTCTATCTCTCCCTGTTTCTTCTTTTCTCTCTCACACCATCTCGCCCTCTCTTTTTTCTCTTTCTCACTCTGTCTCTTTTTCTCATCTCTCCCTCTACCTCCAGTCTTCCTTTTTCCTTCTAAGCTCCCTCTCTCTCTCTCTCCCTCTCTCTCTTTCTCTCTCTGTTTGATGTGTGTAGAACACTTTGTGTGTGTGTGTATTTGTGAGACTGCATCCATGCACATGCTAATGCCTGAGTACCGTGTGTGTGTTTGCGTGTGTGTATGTATGAGGGAATGTGGGCGTGATTATGTTCAGCTCAGAATGTTGTGAGTGACAGGTCCTTTCCGCTCTGTGCTGCGGTTTCTGGTCTAATAGCTGGTTGGGGGCTGAGGGGAATGAACGGGGGCCTTCTGGGGGGCGGCAGTTCTGTGAAGTTCTGCCCAAGCATTTCCTCATTGGGCTGCGGGCCAGCGTACGGGGCAGAGAAGGACCCCCGGACACAATGGAGTTCTTTCTGCGGCTCATCTTCACACGCGGCCCCCCAGAGACGGCCTGTTTGTGTTTGTCTGCCATAATTCTGCAGTGAAACGCAAGGAGGGGCGGCCCTGTGACAGGGTGTGTGAAAGTGGGTGTGTGTATGTGTTTAGGGCTTAATTGCTATCCCAGGCGCTGGGATTTGTAGACCTCCCAAGCTGCTGCTCACACACTTGTGCACATAAACACACACACATACGCACTTATAAACAGACTTTTGGTATGATATTGACACAACCACACACTCGTTTCACAGAGCTTCCTGTTTGTCTAATGGAGCCCTGGCATGAGCTTTGTTACATTAAACTTTCCTTTTCAGTCCCTGGGGGTTTAATAAGAAGGTGAAACCCAGGAGAGAGGGTGTGTATGTGTGGTTGTCCAATTCATTTCAAACTTGATATATAGTTTTCATTTTAAAAGTGCAGTAGAATAGCAAACATTAGCAGTAGCTTTACACCGTGTGTTCATATCACATAACCCACAGAGGGGGAAATTTCTGACGCTTTCTTAAGTAAAGGAGGTAAGATCATAGTTTTAGCATTAACTTTATAGTGGAGTATTTTCAGCAACATTCCCTTGTCACTGATATTCAGCACAATTTCTTACGCAGCCTGGAATGTATGTAAAAATCTGCCATTTTCAACTTGTATCATCTCCATAAAGAAATATTATGATTTAAACCCCTCCAACACATAGTTTGGCCAAATCCCAAAATCCAATTCACTATACATGCTCACTAGATACAGTAAAACATAATGCCGTTATAGAACCTACATATATGCGCATTATATGTACACGTGAAATAAAGTAAAAAGATCATAAATGTAGTGTAAATCATCTACTATTACTAATATTATTTTGTATAATGATAAGAAAATATAAAATGATTAATTTAATTGGTAACACTTTAGAATACAGAGCCATCATTAACGATTAACTACACAGGAAGAAATGAATAACGCAATGTTAACATTCTAGTAACTACTATTAACTAACTAGAAACTCTGATTAACGAATTAGTAAGTAATAGCACACAGATGAATGTGGTAGTTAACTATTAGCTAATCGATAACTACTATTTCTTTCATGCCTCCCGGTTACTACACACAACCTTGGGGTAACCATGGACAATCAACTGTCCTTTTCGTCTCACACTGCTAATCTGACACGCTCATGTCGATTTCTCCGTTACAACATCAGAAGGATGTGTCCATGTTTATCCATACAGGCCACTCGGGTGCTGGTTCAGTCTCTTGTCATTTCGAGACTGGATTACTGGAACTCACTCCTGACAGGTCTTCCTCTGAGCGCCATTCGACCTCTGCAACTGATCCAGAATGCAGCTGCATGACTTGTTTTCAACCTTCCTAACGTCTCCCACACCACCCCAGTGCTAAGCTCCCTCCACTGGCTTCCTGTAGCTGCCCGCATCAGATTTAAAACTCTGATGCTTGCCTACAAAGCCAAAAATGGACCTGCACCTACTTACCTCAAATCACTTATCACACCCCGCACTGCACCACGCTCCCTCCGAGCCTTTAGCATCTCTCAGGGTATCTCTCATGCATCAAGACTCTTCTGGCACCTAGGAGGTGGAATGAACTTTCCCTAGATGTCCGAACAGCTGAGTCCCTGGTGGTCTTCAAAGATTTCTAAAGACCTACCTCTTCCTAAAGTACTTAAATTAGTACTTTTCATTAAAAAAATTGTCTGGGTGTTGTTGTACTATATTACCCCCAGCAGAGTTTTAAGACTGATGGTAGTTTTAATCCGGGACCTAGTGAACCATTATCAGGATATATTTATTGATAGAGACTTCAAAGCACTTCTGTAAGTCGCTCTGAATAAGGGCGTCTGCCAAATGCCATAAATGTAAATGTACTCAAATGATATTAATAACTACTATTTCTTTCATGCCTCCCAGAGAAGTACTAAGAAACTATATACAGTTTCCTAATTAGCGAGAAACCACTACTGTTAACGAATAGACAAGATTGTTTACATAATCAATAGGTAATAGCAGACGTATGATTTGGGTAAGCTGTTAATAATTAGTACATTTAATCATTCCTCCTAGAGAACTATTTACTAACTATGGATCATTATAAAGAAATGGCTTTTTAAATGCACATTTCGGGACCTTACTCCCGTGGCCAATTTTCCCGTGGTCATAACTTTGAACTTCACTCTTATTTTGGACAAATTTTTTCCACATTATTATTAATACTTAAATAAAGAGAAGACCGCTTAAGTCCACACTTCTCACTGAATCACTAGAGAGTCATGGAGCCTACTGGAACATTTCAAGTCATCAGCCGTACCCCAAACGCCAGACAAATTGTAACCTATACAGTGATTTATTTATTTAACGTACCTCACAGAAATATATGGTTCTATGTAAATCTTCTACCTTGTGGTCTCTACTTTAGGATTAGGTTTTGATTAATAACTATTGTAAGGATCATGGTAGCTCACTAATAATGACTTAAGTGTTACTACATCCTTCCAAAGAAATAACTAATTACTTGGAACCGTATTCTAAAGTGAAGATCACGATAACTCCCTAATAATGACCAATAGTGTTACCAAATCCTTCAGAAGGAATTACTCACCAAAACCGTACAAAAACCTCAAAAGCTTACATATTTGCATATCGGTAATCACTACATATTAAGACTCAGACTTAATCAGTTTATGTTTCATTCAAATACTTTATTAATTCCAGTCCATCATTGAACTAGTTGGAGTGCACACATTGAAGAGAGTCCACCAGTGTGGAACTTGAAATTTGGAGGATCTTGAGAGATTCTGTATGGAGGAATGGTCTCAGATCCCTTGCCCTGTATTCTCCAACCTCATCAGGCATTATAAGAGAAGACTCAGAGCTGTTATCTTGGCAAAGTGAGGTAGCACAAAGTACTGACTAAAAAGGGTGCCAGTAATTGTTGCACACCTATATTTAACAACGATATGCTTGGTTTTTTTGATAAACCTGTGCAATTGTTTGATATCCATGAGAGTATTTTTGTGCATTTTTTTAACAAAAGATCAAAAGGTTAAAGACAATTTTTCACAGCCTTCTTTGCTCATATTTACCAAGGGTGCCAATATTAATGGAGGGCACTGTATGCCATCTATTTAAAAAAGGCCATAAATAACATGCAAATAAGTGACAGAAGGATCATTTATTCAAAATGTTTTGGAAATTCGACCAGTATTTCAACAACCCTAGGGTGTACCTATACTGGACTCATAAAGTGAATCCCAGTGAACGTCTTCATAATATATATAAAGTTTTAAAATAACTACCCACACACACACACACACACACACACACACACACACACCTTCAAGAGAAGGAGACACAGTCTGGATGAACCGGCTAATTTTGAGCAGGCCGTCTGACTACACTGTCTAAATCGATCACACATATAGCGTTTCATTATCCGAGGCCATGATAGGAAAAGTTCCTTTATGGAAAGATGTGAAACACTAGCACCGTCCCGAACATACACACTAGTGCCTGAATAATATATATGAAAGTTCCACAGACAAATATATACTGATAAAGCTGTTTAAATGGTCTACTGTAGGAAAACTGCATTCATAAATGTGATGCTATTTTAAACCAGAGCATGACTGTGAATGATAATCTGTAGCCTGGGCTAGAAAGAAATCAGCCCCAGTACTCGATCGACTTCATATCATTCTGTGTATTTTTACGTAGGGCTGTGAAACAATAGTTGTAGCTAAATGCCAAAAATCGAGCCTAAGAGAAAGCTTTCTCAGAAAGCTGCCCGTTTATACCAGCCAGTCCTGAATATTACTGCTTGCTTGTTTAACCATATCTTTCTCTTTCTCCGTTGCAGAAGTATTTGCCACAGGGAGGAATTCTGAAGGCAGACGGCTCTCTCGCTTTGTTGAACCTCTACACGTCACCTTCCCTTCCTAACCTCACCTTAGGCCTCCACTCCGGGCCTTCGCCAATCAGTGTGAGTTATCTTCAAACCTCTTCAGTAAAGAGAATGATATGATATTAGATAATCAGAAACGCATCATAGAGCGGCGCTCAGAGATTTTGACCATAGTTCAATAGTTCGTATCATCTTGAGGCATTGTCTTGTCGATGATAGTTGTAGTTATCAACCAGAGAAAAAAATGACCACATACAGTACGGTTCCCATTACTGTGGAGCTCTTAAAAATATTGTCAGCATTCATCACATTCAGATATTGTAAGATTCATGTTAGCATAGAATATGCAATATGCTAAGCATTACCTGTTAGTATGAACAGAGATTGTGTGTCTATGTAGATAAACTTAGCAGTGGCCGGGACACCACTTGAGCGAGGACACTATTTTGCCATCTATTTATAGTTTTATCTCAGAATATGTAATTGTACCATGCTCTATGTCAGTGCATGCTGTAAGCTCACCAACTGTGACGAATGTGTCAGTGGGTGCTCAAGCCACCTCGGTCATTCCCCTATCCTTCAGATGCCGGCCAAGAGGATTTTTACATTGGCTACATTTGAATCGCGTACTGTGACAGTACTTACTGCATTCGATTCAGTACCTACTGCTAGGCCGTTGATACAGTATGTACTGTTCGGTATTAGTGTATAGCATGAATACAATCCGGACATATTACATCCACCATGTTGGCCTTGTCATGTGACTCGCAACTTATCATGTGACTCACAAAAAAGAGCAGACTTGGCATGTGACTCACAAAAAAGAGCCGACTTGTCGTGACTCACAAAAAAGAGACGGCATTGTCATTTGACTCACAACTTATGTGACTCAGAAAAAAGAGTCGACTTGTCATGTGACTCACAAAAACGATGCGGCATTGTCATGTGACTCACAAAAAAGAGTCGACTTGTCGTGACTCACAAAGAAGAGGCGGCATTGTCATTTGACTCACAACTTACGTGACACAAAAAAGAGCCGACTTGTCGTGACTCAAAAAAGAGGCAGCATTGTCATGTGACTCACAACTTGTCATGTGACTCACAAAAAAGAGCCGACTTGTCACGTGACTTACAAAAACGATGCGGCATTGTCATGTGACTCACAAAAAAGAGGCGGCATTGTCATGTGACTCACAAAAACGATGCGGCATTGTCATGTGATTCACAAAAAAGAGTCGACTTGTCGTGACTCACAAAGAAGAGGCGGCATTGTCATTGGACTCACAACTTGTTATGTGACTCACAAAAAAGAGCCAACTTGTCGTGACTCACAAAAAAGAGCCGACTTGTCATGTGACTCTAACTTGTCATGTATCTCACAAAAAAGAGCCGACGTGCTGCCTTCTGCTATTTTTTATTCTGACGGCTCTTCCGCTTCTGTTGCCTTATGGGATAGCGCAGTGTCCATTGCTTCCATACTGAAAAATCTCAGCTGAAGCAGTAGGTCATTTCTTTCTCTTTTTATTGTTTTGCACAGTTAAAATAGCAAAAATACAAATATACAGTGCAGGGAGAGGCAGAAAACTCGTGAGGGCTTATTTAAAGCCTCCACCTAAACAATGCAAAATCATCCAGGTGTCTCGCCTACATTTTTATAAATACTGAGAATTCGGACATACAGTACTACTCCTTTGGCGTACTGCTTTTCACCTAATGTATAGTAGGGTAGTAGCGATATTCGGACACAGCTCTTTATGCACTGCATCTGTTTTTTGCACATGTAGTGAGAAGTTAATACTATAAGAGATAAGTTGCACATGTAGTTCATACCAAAATTGTGATAAAAACCTCACGTTGCCAAAATGCACAAGATGTAGCTATGGACTTAGGATCTATTGAATAGTTGTCTGGGGGTTGTGGGGTGGAGTTTGCCAAAAACAAGCCCATTTAAAGGCATGTGTTTAAAGGTGGTGGTCTAGACAGCTAACCCCGTCTCAGATTCTACTCAAGAAAATCTTACAACCTCGGAGGCGTGAACTACACACGTAATTTTAGTAATCTAAATCGAGTGCCCATAAAATCAACTTATGTATGTGTGTAACCTGACTCTGAATACAAGGAACTTACTCTGTATAAATACTGATGGCAGCTCTGAAAACAAGCTTAAAGGTGCTTATGGTGCTGACCATATGGTTATGCACAATAGTTTTGTTGTGTCGATTTGAAAAGGATAGAGAATGTAATTTGGCCCGTGGAGTTAAAATATTTGGTTAACACATCTGTACAGTTAGGGGTTGGTAAAAGTGCTTGGACCCAGGAAGGTTATTATGAGGGCTCAAATGTGCTGCATGTTTTATAGCTTACTTAGCAAATGATGAAAGCACGAGAAGTACATTAGTTAACATGTGTGTACTGGGGGATTGTTCCCTGTTGGCTGGAGATTTAGTGGGACGGGTACTTATTATTTCTGTACATTTGTACTTAAGACCTGCTGCTGTAATCATAAAGACGGTTCTTTGCTCATCCTAGAACTCCTATACGACTATGTGTTTGAGAAGCTGATTTGATGAAAAGTTGAAAATGATGGTTTATAATCCCGCTAATTAGTGTCACCCAAAAGAGGATCGTCTTGAGTCAAGGTTTCTTGAGAGGAAGCAGGATGTTTTTCTTTTGCCACTGTCGCCTCTGGCTTGCTAATTAGGGATCTAGATCTACGTCTGAATTTCTCTGTAGCTGCTTTGTGACAATGCCCACTGTTAAAGGCTTTATATAAATAAAAATATATATTCAGTCTTTACAATATTTCACGATTTTGCGATTGCAGAAATGAACACAAAATCAAGGACGCGTCGTGATGACGCCATCACGCAAAACAATTTCTTGCAACTGCAATTTTACCAATTCAAGTAATTTTCCGCAAAAAAGCACAAACGACTCCGCAAATTGCATCGCAAATTTTGCAAAAAGCAGCAGCAAAATCAAGCATTTTTGGGCACAACAATCACGAAAAAAAAAAAAAACCCTCCGCAAAATCATGTATGGACTGTGTAATAAACTAGATCATTAACCAGGCTGACGATGTCTGATGATCAGGGTCAGTTTTCTCTACAATGAAACAGACACCATTCTGTATCTTTTTCCCTCTATGTCCATAACTGTCTTAATGCAGTACAATTCAGAACGTGTCCAGAAACAGGACCCTGGACTCACGCTGCACAGGAACAGATATGAATAGGTCCTCTTAGAAAAAGTACAAGGTATCTGAAGCAGTATTTTTAGGAGTAAGTGAGCCATCGGGCCCCTTCTATTTCTGGAGAAAGCAAGAAATGCCCTATGAGGAATTCTCCTTCTGGGACAGATATGAATATGACCAAAATTATTCTCCTCAGAGAGAAACATGCAGTCATGTGCCTGTTTTTGGAACATGCAAGGTGAACAGGACTGTTGGGATAAAGATACAGTAAGTTTTATTTTAGAAAGAAAGAGAGAGAGAGAGAGAGAGAGAGAGAGAGATTAGGAATGACACAGTGAGATACACAAATAGAGAGACAGAATGAAAGAAAAAGAGACATATTAGTATTCATCTTTTTCCCCCTGCCTTTGCTTTAGCCTTCATGCTAGCACAGCTAAGGGGGGGTTTGCCCTCTGACCTGGAGGGTTTCGAGCTTTGTGCGTAAATAAGGAGAGTGAGTTTTGGGTTTCAGGGTGCGCTCTTTATCGCCTCATTCATCACAGCCTGATAAAACCGTACGGAAACTGGGCCCTGTAACTGCCCCTCATAAATATGCACTGCCAGGTTTTAGATTTCAGGTTAGCTACTTGTTATGCAACTCGTGTGCACGCATGAATGCTTTGAACTTGTTTTAGCTCCATTTTTTTTGCTACGAAACATAATGCACTTTAGCAGCAGAACATTTTTATTGTGAAATGACTGAACATGAGCTGATAAGTCGCATACTCCACTCAGAGCACATCTCATGACAAACTGACAGGAAATAACAGTAATGACCTACACACCGATCAGCCATAACATTAAAACCACTGGCAGGGGACATGAATAACATTGTTTATCTCATTACAGTGGTACATGTCAAGGGGAGGGATATATTAGGCAGCAAGTGAACAGTCAGTTCTCGACGTTGATGTGTTGAAAGCAGGAAAAATAGGCAAGCGTAAGGATTTGAGCGACTTTGACAAATTGTGATGCTAGACGATGGGGTTAGTGCATCTCCAAAACAGCAGGTCTTGTGGAGTGTTCCTGGTGTGCAGTGGTTTGTACCTACCAAAAGGATGTTCCAAGGATGGATGACCAGTGAATCAGTGACAGGGTCATGAGCGCCCAAGGCTCACTGTGGCTCAATGTGAGTGGGGAGTGAAGGCTAGCCTGTCTGGTCCGATCCCACAGAGCAAGCTGCTGAAAAAGTTAATGCTGGCTCTGACAGAAAGATGTCAGAACACACAGTGCATCACAGCTTGCTGCGTATGGAGCTGTGTAGCTGCAGACCAGTCAGAGTGCCCATGCTGACTCCTGTACACCACCGAAAGTACCTACAACGGGCACGTGAGTATCAGAACTGTACCATGGAGCAATGGAAGAATGTGGCCTGGTCTGACGAATCACGTTTTCTTTTACATCATGTGGACGACCGGGTGCGTGTGTGTCGCTTACCTGGGGAAGAAATGGCACCAGGATGCACTATGGGAAGAAGGCGAGTTGGCGGAGGAAGTGTGATGCTCTTGACCATGTTCTGCTGGGAAACCTTGGGTCCTGGTATTCATGTGGATGTTACTTTGACACGTACCACCTACCTAAACATTGCTGCAGACCAAGTAGAACCCTTCATGGCAGCGGTATTCCCTAATGGCAGTGGCCTCTTTCAGCAGGATAATGCGCCCTGACACACTGCAAATATTGCTCAGGAACGGTTTGAGGAATATGACGAAGAGTTCAAGGTGTCAACTTGGCCTCCAAATTCCCCAGATCTCAATCCAATCGAGCATCTGTGGGCTCAGATTTTTGCCCTTTTGAAACCCCCCTTTATCTTAGACCTATACATATATGAAATTCCCATTAATATTGCACCAGAATTTATACCACCTTCATGATCTTTTCAGAGGTTCAGCATGTGTCCAGTTTCCCCTGTCTGACCTCCTCCCCCCCCCCCTCTCTCTCTCTCTCTCCCTCTCTCTCTCTCTATTTAAAGGAGCGGGCAGGTGAGGCGAGCTCAGTGTCAGTCACCTCACGGGAGCCGAAGGTGAACACCAGCCATCAGGCTCTGCTGCAACACCTGTTACTGAAAGAGCAGACCAGGCAGCAGAAGATACTCTCATCTGGTGAGTCTTCATCACAAAGTGTAAACCTACACTCAGTAAGCTAACGCTAGCACTACTCCCTAAGAAACTGCAATGCTCAACCTCCTCTGTCTTGAAGACTTTCCCTGTGAAACCTTAAAGGAACAGTTTTACATCTTTCATAAATGTTACTTAAGCATAAAGTTTCACCATATCAACATTTATGCAGTTTTCATGGTTAAATATTAGCGCTTTTTTAGGCTTGTATGAGCATCGTACACTCAAGTCCCTCCGAATGAGTCGTTACTATAGAAATGATAATGTATTAATATAAAGCGCATTTATATAAAAATGTTATTTGCCTTGCACCTAGCATTACTGTCAGAGCTGCTGTTAAAAAAATCCCAATCAACACCTTATGACCAATCAGATTTGAGAATATAACAACACTGTGGTAGAAACATAGTTACCTTAAGCACAATAGTACAATCATTGTGGTATTACGGTTAAAATATTTAGTATCGTCGTATCATAGTGAAAATCATGGTACACTGCAAAAGCAGCCCTACTAGAAAGAAGCCAAATATTCTTAAATATAATCAAATTGTCTTGTATCAAGTAAAGAAATCTGCCAATGGGGTAAGCCAGTTTTCCTTGGCTAGAATTCTTACAATGAACATAAAAGTGTAACCACTGAAAGACCGTAATGGGCCTTAAAACTAGACAAAAATGCCAACATTTAAGTAAGTTGTGCTTATTACAAGCAATGGAAACTCAGTTATTTAGATAGACTTACTTAAAATAAGCATTTTGGTCTCTTGATTGAGCTGACTTTAGGAACTGATCCCTTAATTTAAAGTTAATAATTAACAAAAAAACCCAAAACAGAACAAAAAAAAAACACTTACAATAAGACACAATTTCTTCCAACAGCATAATAAATAAGTGACTTATTAAGGAACCAGTTATTTTTAAGTATTTTTATTAAAAAAGGGAAAAAAAACTCTGCAAAATATTGTCAGCGATTGTGGAAGACGGCGGATCCAATTGCAGATTTTTTTTTAATAAAGTGCAAAAGAAACAACCAAAACTGTGAGAACAGGAACCATTCACGTAACAGTGGACACAAGGCAAAAACATGCGGGTTATGAGAGCAGCTGTCGCACACATGAACACAACAACAACAACGACAACGAAAGCTTGACAGTTAGGTGCTGGAAACCTAGAACTAGCTGTATATATAGTATGGGTGTTTACTAGAAGTGACGTGTCGTTCATGAATGATTCATTCATTTTGAACAAATCTTTAATATGACTCGGGAACAACGAGTTGTCTCAGAGAGTGATTCGTTCGTTTTGTGTTGACCGCACATGCGCTGTAACGTCCCCATAGGTTTTGTACAGGAAACAGAAATGATTAGTTCACGTCTCGAGTCTTCGGGTTCGAGTCGTTTGTTCGTTAAATCACAGCCCCACTACATTCAGCCTATGGGGCGGTCAAGGGATGAACGAATGACTCAAACCCAAAGACTCGAGAGGTGAACTAATCATTTCTGTTTCCGGGGAACACACGTGACAAACGTGACGACTCGGATCAGGAGGTGAGAGGAACTAACAGACTGCGTAGCCTGAAGACCAGCTAAGCAACTAATTAATCATTTCTGCTCCTCATAATTTGGCCTTGATTGCATTCGCCTATAGTTATATTCTGCTGGAATGAACAAAATGACTTGAGAAAAGATTTGTTCATTTTGCTGAACAAGATTCAAAGATCTGAGTCAGTAAAATGATCCGAACTTCCCATGACTACTTACTGGGGGTACCACAGGTGTGAATGATCAGTGGGACATGTGACATGATCATGTGATGTGCTGGGGCTGATGGGTAATGTAGTTCAGTGTGGATTTCAGCATAACCATGACACATAGCTGCTTCACTAAAAAATTGAAATTGTGCAAGTGGTCTTACTCTTAAAATAAGGAAAACCATCTTGTTCCTCTGCTGAGATAGTATGCAAACCATTGTTGTAGCATGTTACTGGTTAAATCTTGCTCAATATTAGCTGGAAGATCTTATTAAGACAAAGTTAGATATGTTTTCTTAAAATGAAATTACTTTTCTAATGCGAAACGTGCTTTATTTTTCTTTTTCCAAAAAAAAAAACAAGACTCATTTCCCAGAAACAAGGCTTTTTTACTTTCTTAGAATTACTTTCTTTTTTTTGCAGTGTAGGTTCATGATGTAACGTTTGATAAGCATAGTTACACATAAGGTACCATAGTGCAACCACAGTAAACTACTGCTTTAGAGAAGAATAGACTCATTCTCATTCTCTCTTCCTCCGTCTCTCTTTGTCTGCTCCCAGGCAGTGTCTCGGTTCTCCCTCAGTCTCCTCTGGTGATGAAGGAGCGTTCAGGAGGAGGCTCTCGTCCCAGGCTGCCTCGGCACCGGCCTCTGAACCGGACCCAGTCGGCGCCGCTTCCCCAGAGCACGCTGGCTCAACTCGTCCTCCAGCAGCAGCACCAAAACTTTGTGGAGAAACAGAAGCAATACCACCAGCAGGTCCACATCAACCAGGTACCTCAGTCAGCGCTAATGCTGGTATTTCACTCAGGCCACAGTCTTTTCATAGAGGGCTTCGGCTCGAGCCGTTTGAGTGTGTGAGGTCTGGAAAAGCACTAACTCTGCGGTACTGTAGCTCGTCATGACTGGAGTGTGACAGTCTGGACTGACACCATGACTCAGCCTGGGACATTTTATAATGCTGCATGCCTGTGGGTTACCACAGTGAATTTCGAAAGGAAAACAAAGCGAGAGCCTGGTAGACACATATATACGTGATCTGAATTGTGAGGAAAAGATTATACATCATGATTGTAGGGTTTAAAGGCAGATTTTATGTTCAAGCGGTAGGCCAGACCTGAGTACTTGCCTGTAGGTGCTTTGCCAATGCAGGAATTTCTTAAAACACAGAACTTTTTTCTTCAGGGAAACCAGCAGAGGCATAGCTGGTGGGGGCGGGGGTGTGGGATGGGGGTATTTTGGGTTTGAACCCTCTGTGAATTATTTTATGACAGTTCCAAATCCTCATTCGTGGGTACTAAACATAACACACATATGCAGCTGATAATGTACAATTGAGCAATAATTGCACTATAATGATGATTCCTCCCTTACTTTGAAATGTTTACTAACATTTTATTGACTACCCGCCACTGTAGTGAGAAACAGGATTAACCAATCAGAATCGTGCATTTTCCCCCAATAGATCTAGTTTTAGAAGGCAATTTACAGCATATTACTAGCATGTTTGCAGGTAACATGACACGATGCTTTTCTTTTGTCTTATTAACTTAAAGAGAGAGAAAATAAAGAGAGGCTGGTGAGGGAGCGACTGGTTAGCGGTTAGCACGTTTACCTTGCTACTCCAGGGTTGGGGGTTCGATACCCATCTCCGCCCCGTGTGCGTGGAGTTTGCATGGTCTCCCCGTGTTTCGGGTGTTTCCTCTGGGCACTCCGGTTTCCTTCCCCAATCTAAAGACACGCATTGTAGGCAGACTGGCGTCTCTAAATTGTCCGTGGTGTGTAATTGTGCGATGGGTTGACACCCTGTCCAGGATGTCCCCTGTCTTGCTTCCCTGCGACCCGGTGTAGGATACGCAGTACAGAAAATGGACAGATGGATAAAATGTCCAATGTTTTAATAAACATTATTAATATGGTAAAATTGGTCAAATGCACGGGCGTGTTGTACTTATAATTGTACAGATCATGCAGTGATTTTAATTAGCATACTTCTTCACCCCTTCTGAGATTAGTTCACTGCTGGAAAACCTGGTCCAGTTTTACTTCCTGCTCCATAGCTCATGTCATAGATACGATCCATTGGTGGAATTCACATGATTCATCGAATCTCTTAGTTATGTGACAGTTTCAAATAAATTGAAGCAAAAACATTTTTCCGTAACCAAAAAAAGAATCTGTTTGCTAAACTTGGATAATTTCGCTTACTATTTAATAAGCTAGCCAGCATTCTAATGAGGGTTTGTCTATGATGTATCATAGCAAAAAAAAAAAAAAAAAAATCTAGCTAATAGCGCTCTAAAATAAGGTACTAAGTAAATCTAATTTAGCTAGTTAGTGGTGGCAATACATCAATAGCTAGCTAGTTAGCTAATATCGTTATTAAATAAGTTACTGTTGTAGATAACCTATCCTGAATTGCTAGTTAGCTTAGCTCAACACCATAATTTGTATCGGATTTTACGGGTCTTTTTGGAAAGATGGCATTTAGAGCACTATCTGCTTTTCAGTTTACACGGTTCTTTTTATATCGGTGGTTTGTCACGAAAGGTAAAGTGGACCATTTTTGCATGCATTTTGTTTTTGTGTGAGTCAGAGGAGAGTTTTTACACACATGCTTCTAGTGGCATGTCACTCGCAGCAAGTGAAAAAATACAAATCTGCTTAGTTTGGATGTAGCTGGTTTAAAAAGCTACATGTTGACATATAGTTGTATGTAAACAGTAAAGCGCATTTAATATAATGGTCACAGCGTTAATGCAGTGCTCAGTGTGTGTGTGTGTGTGTGTGTGTGTGTGTGCGCGCGCAGAAGGTGAGTTAACGAGCCCTAAGGTTGATGGCTCCTTTTTATAAGAGCTCAGGGCTCTTAAAGGGATGGCGAATTAAAGGCCCCTTGCTGCTGGCCAAACGAGACAGGAAGTGGATAAATCCTGGCAGGATGTTTACACTGGGGCCGCACTAACAGGGCCTCACCTTTCTTCCCCTCCTCCTCTCTTTCTTCTCTTTCTTTTTGTCCTTAATCCCCCCCACCTCTCTTTTCACTTTCTTGCCTTTCCATTCTCCTCCTCTCTTGTTGTCTCCTCGCTCTCATTTCTTCTCTTGTCTCTCTGCTTCTTTCTCAACTTTAGACATCTCCTCTTGTCATGTGTTGATTCTCTCATACTTTTCTCGGTCTTTTTCTCGCCATCTATACCACAGCTCATCGGTTTTATTCTCATTTTCCTCCCTCACTCTCTTTCTCACTCCCTCCCCCTCTCCTTCTCTCTCCCCCCGACTCTTGAGCCTGGTACCTCAGTTTCATTTCCTGAAGGCCTGAGAGAAAAGCTGGCAACACTCTTATACTATACATGTTTAATTTATCTTTTCTTGTAAAAAAGAGCACAAGCAGCTGAATTCTCCCGTCTCAATTGCCTCAGGATCATGTTAAAAGCATTCAGTCTTTTAGACATACGACCGTCCTAAATGATGAAAACCACCAAAAAACCCACTGAAAGTTATAGTTATATA
>JANDJT010000141.1:10652436-10663309 GCA_024331685.1 Stegophilus panzeri | reverse complement strand
ATATAAAGTAAATGTCATTCAATATCTTGAATATATCATATTCAAGATTATGCACTACTTCTATTTCCATAGGTACATTTTCTAGATACATTTAAATGTAAACAAATTTGTGTTAACTGCATTGTACAAAAAGGACAGATTTTCCTCATGCTTAATCTCTTCTATTGAAGTACGTGTTCAGCCGACACTCTGATGGATTTGATCTAAAATGGATCATTAGGTCTTTGTACAAACTTGTGGAGTCCATGCCAACTCGACTGAAAAACCATCCCTGCTGAAAACCCCCCCCCCAAAAGCAATAGAAACCCTCATAGAATTTGTAATGGTTATAATGGGAATTGTATTGGTTTTAATGGAAACTGTAAAGGTCCCTGTGGGTCTCTACTGGTAATTTGTTGCATTCTATTGGTGGCTCAATAGAGTAAGTCGCTTTGGATAAAAGCGTCTGCTAAACGAATAACTGTAAATGTAAATAAAACCATTAGAATTTCTGTGATGGTTTCTATTGTTTTTTTTTTTCAGCAGGGATATCAACACATTCAGGATATCAACACATTTACTCCTGCAGGAGTAAACCATCTCAGGTGATACATCTGTGATCAAATGTGTGTAATCGTTTGAGTTATATGAGTTATAGGAGTTACATCTGGCTTGTAAATGCAAATGCGATGCAAATGCAAATGAAACCTTTACAGCATAAAAACCTAAAATTAGGTGTACCAATGAATGTGTGCACAAGTTTTAGGCTTGGTCTAGCTTGGGATTGGCATGGCTTGTTTTTAGACACAATTATTCTACACAGTGTGAGTCAAAAATCTTGATTATGTTGTTTAGAGTGTTTAAATGTCAATTCTACAAAGCAGTGTGTATGTATTCATAAGTATGTCACATGATGACTTATTCACAACAGTGAAGATCTACATCTGCCTGAGTGTTGTGTTTTCTATGAAGGGAAGATCCTGATATACATTTCAAACCACTAAACAGAAGCTTTGTTTGCATTAAAATGGTTGACATTGTTTATAGTGTATATATTAGTGATCTCAGTGATATCACTGCTGTGTTACTTGATGGAATTTCTGGAATTCTCCTGAAGTTTTCTGTGTTTGTACATTCTGCGGATTTAATCAGAAATCCAATACGCTCTTCTAATCAGCGCATTGATTTCCCTCCTACTAACACAGGTCAAACGCTCCAGATCTGCTTACACATGCAGCCGCAAATCGAACCCTGCAGAACAAATCCCTTCTGTGTGTTGGAGCGGAGAAGGAGGTATTAAAATGCAGCTCTTCCTCAAGCACTCCAAAAGTCTTCTCATCAAGGCGTTGAGCGGGACAGGACGGCTTCGCTTGCTTTTGCAGTCTAGCGTTTGATTAGCGGAAAGCTCTTTCCTTTTTAACCCCCTCCACCATGTGCTAGATTAAGCTTCGGTCCTTTAGTTGTGGCTGAGGTAGACAGGACAATTTTGTGGTTTTGTGAAGCCTGTGTCTAGAAATCACTGATGCTTATAGTGAAGAGTCTGGCTCTACGTACATACACAGAGGCCCAAGCTTATGCCATATTCATCAATGCCTAATTAGCAATGAATTATGGGAGCTTTGTGAGATTTGCCATCATGAGCAAACATATCCAAGGACACCAAATTCCCCACCGCCCCAAAAAAAAAAATCCATCCCAGAATGTTTCTGGAACAGTTGTGTAATCGAGATTTAGTACTGTATCTAATAGCCATGACTGATTAAAATCGTCACCAGGGAAATGTTTTTGCGTCCGACTTCTCAACTTGGAATCAATTGAGGAATATATCATATTGCGATTGTTATTGCCTACGTTGCTATCATCACGTTTCAACCCATTTTAACACCACATACTTCACAAATAACCTGTTTAAATCTATCAGGATGCCTTTATGTTTCGACATATGAATCGCTCGTCTACAAACTGAAATCATTTGCTGGTCTTATCTCTGTAACCGAAGCAGCTCCGAAATTAGTTTTGTTCCGAAACAACAGAAAGAGATGGATGTTCTAAACCAGGAAGGAAAAGGAGTGAGGTAGAGGAGAAAGATTTCAGGACAGCTTAACCCTGCATGATGAACTGGTTAATTAAAGCTTGTGTGCCAAAACAGAAATTTAAACCTGGCTGACTCCAGCTGAGCAAGGAATTAAATTAGGGGCTGAAATTCCTACAAGAGGTATGAGTCTGGAAGAAGAAAAAATGAGAGAAGAGGTTTTTTTTTTAAGCTCTGGTATGAAAAAGAGAGCGAGAAAGTGCAGCTATGAGCTAATCAGCACAGAAAATCATGGCAAGCTGTATGTATAGAGTCAAGTTTGTCTTACTAGACAGTATTGTTAAGTAATGGAAAGAAAAACACTTAGGGATGTGCTGTTATAGGAAAATAATCAATGCTGGGATGATGTGATGCATTGCCACCTCAATATTTATTATTTTCCACCATTTATAACAACATCTAAAGTGTTTTAGTCCTTTAATACCATAGCAATTTGCCAACAATGAGAATGTATCATTTATTATTGAACAGCATGCTTTTTAACCATTTATAATTGCATTTCATGTTAAAGCTAGGACAAAATAAGACAAAAAAAGGTAATATATGAGACAAAAAAAAAAGAAAACCACAGCTTGCCACGTTACAGAGAAACCGGAAGACGCTTCCATGGTGGAAAAGTTCTTAGATACTGTATAACAAAGCGCTGACATTGGATACTCCATCCATACATGATGAATAAACCTCTCCTAACAGAAAACTTCAAGATATTAATGCTTAAATGTTTTTCGGTAACACTTTACAATAACAGTAGCCTACAGGAACAATCATTAATAATTAATACCGACTTCAATATCAATACGCACTAGTGATGATTTAAGGCATGTACTAACAAACTCACATCCTAACGAAGAGCTAACCTTAACTACGACGTGAGTCTTCTAAAATCCATGCGTGAATAACGACCACCTTAAGTTTGTGATTAGTACATGCCTTAACTCATCATTAGTTCATTGTTAGTTAATGTATTAATTAACACGTAGGAACAAACTGAACCAAACATGCTCTATAAGAAAGAATATGAATTCAACGGGCATCATTTGAATTGTTTATATAATTTACCATATGCAGCTGCGTACACAAACATCATTGGATGACACTGGATTACTTTCAGAATTGACACTGATCCTCTGCTTGTCGAGTGTAGAAAGACACGCAAATAATAAACACTAATCATTTCAGCTCAACCCATTTTGTATCATTTTCCAACCATTTCGCTTCAAATCCCACTGTAGTACTAGTACGTGCTCTTGGTGCAAGCCTTAACTTATTATTAGTTCATATTTAAGTAAGTATTAATTCAAGTATTAGTGCATGATTATTCATGTACAGTTACTGTAACGTGATACCCGTTTTTCTTTAAGTAACAGTGCATATTCTTTTAATCTGTTTGTTATTAAGCTTAATTTATGTAGAGCATTAGCATTACATGTTCCTGTGAACGATCTGTTACTATGGAAACTATAAAGTATTACACAAGTGTATAAAGTGTATAAACATGTGATTACATGTGAAGGTAATTATTGTCAAAGCTTCTGTTATAGACAATTAATCAACATCTGAATTCTCAAAATCAGATATAAGACTTCAACAGCATTGTGCTATAAACATTTACTACCAGAATACTTACTAAGTACAATACGTAAACAACTGAATGTCAAGTCAATTGTTCACGTCGTTCATGAGTGAAATGCAGAAGTATGGGGACTTTAAAGGATATTTTTAGATCTACACACATCTTCCAAAAGAACAAAGCAAAAGGACAGAACAGAAAGATGAAGAATAAATATTGTTTTCCAGAAGCTGCTCGGTGGGTGAGTCAGATTTGGGCAGAGGGTTATTTTTTTTTAGTTGAGTGGGGGTTGAGCAAAGAGGTGGCAGGACTGTGGGACGCTGTGTGTGTTTTTTGTCCTGGTTATTTCTATTGGCATTTTCACTGTAATCCTGCAGGATTTTGGTTTGTTTCATGTGGATACAAGAGACCGGGGGACCAGAGCAGAAATGGAAAAACTCTCCATTCTAAAGCAACAGGGGAAAGAAAAGAGCAACATTATCAACTCTTCCCTGCTGAAAAAAAAACATCATACATAAACCCATAGTGTTTACTAAAGCAGTATTTCTGGAATTGAGCGCTGAGTGGTGTTTATATGCTACAGAGGGCCTGCTCCTGATTATTCACCACGCCTGCTGGAAACCCCCGCCTAGCCACCTGATTCACATCGGAAACCAGCATAAATTTCGACTTAGAAAACATATTACATGCTATAAAACACATAAAATCTCAAAACTATGAACTATAGTACTTGTTTTTGCTTACATACTGCTTAGAGAAGAGTCACGTGAACGTCACGTGAATAATCACATGATTTACCTGTAATATTTATTCATGTGGTTGCTCACATATTTCTTTTTACGTATAGAGCAATGGTTTTTATTTTTCATATGATTTTTCGTGATTTATTTGTTTTCACATGATTTCTTACGTGATATGTGATTTTTTACATTTATTTTCACATATTTATTTATATGTTCAATCATTCATTTTCACACTGAGTTTTTACACTTTTTAATTCTTATAGGGTCACATATTGTTACATGTGCAATTTCAGGGCTGAAATGTACATCACATGTTGAAATGCATATATTTCACATATTTTCCACGTGTGATCACGTATTACCAATTACTATCTCCGTAAGGGACTTTTTTTTTTTTTTTTTAAAAAGAAAAAGGCCTTGGTTTAATCTCTGTTTCTCTCATGTATCAGTGTGATTCCTTGTTCTAAATATAGCCCATGAATCTGATTCGTATCAGAGGCCGAAGAATGAGTTTGGAGCTTTGAGCTGGACTCGTTACAACGCCTCGCTCTACTGGGCCCAGGAAAGCCTTGAAAGAAGAGACCATCTCTTAACAGCACTGTCATCAACTCACAACCTTCAAAAAGCTCCCACAGAGTGTGTTGTACGTCAGTTCTGGGAGGCAAGTCAAATTGCTTGGTTTTGCTCTGCTTATAACGGGATCGGCAGAAATTGCCAACAGATTGTCTGCTCGCCTGCTTCTTTCACTTTACGCAACATGTTTTGCATTCATTCTCAGAGTCTGCGTCCTTGACCTCCAGCTTTTACACTTCAACGAGTAAATCTACACCCCATCTACAGATCTAAGGGGAAAAACATCGGATACATTTCAAATGTTTTCAGACGTTTTTTTTTCTGAGATTGTATGAATAATATGTGATAACGTAAAAAATAAAAACAACATGTGAAGCCTGAAAATGCAAACTCAAGTCAACACATCATTAGAGATCATTTGAATAATACGTAATCACATGTGAGAAAATCACCCGACACACGAAAATTTAATTCATCGTATGAGAAATTGAAAAATGTGAAAAAACACACGCTCCTGAAAATGAATGAATAATGCATAACATCACATGCCAAAATAAAATCAATCAAATCACATGTGAAAATATCTGAAATGTGTAGGCTACATTTCAGAGAGGAATCATGTGATTGTTCGTATATGAAGTTCATGTGACTTCACTGTAAAGGCTAGCACCCTAAATGAGTCTTTAGTTTGTCTCTCATGGGGAACCCTTACAGGTTCTTTAGGAAGCTAGGACTCTTAAATATTCAAACAACCTCTAAATTGAATTTCATTCAGTAAAAAAAAAAAAAAAAAAAAGCGCTTTTAACAATGGAAATTGTCACAAAGGGGCTTTATAGAAATATATCAATTCTGGATATAACCATTTTTTGTGTGTGCATGGTCCTTGGGAATGTGCTTCATTTCTGAAAGCTGGGAGCTCTTAAAAATACACAATCTCTTCAGGAATCTATGTGTCAGGATTGGAGGTATCTTAGATTGCCCAGCACTGGGCAGAATACTCTGTAACCTATTCCAAATACACTTAGAAAACATCCTGAAAAGACACATGGAAACAATTGTGAAGAATCCTCATTGTATAATTTTACTATAAACACTGTTTCTCTGTGTTACTAATGAGCAGATTTTTTTTATTATGTTATGCTTCTGGATGATGAAGCCTAGCTTTTTAGTCATGTGATTTTTCTGTTGCGGTTGTCATATTTGAGCAAATTTCCAAATGACCAAATTTGCTGCACTATTCAAGCATAAATAGAGGTGAAAGGTGGCTAAAATGATTTGTGTTACATTGGAAGAGAATCACTGAATAAGCAAACAAATAAATAAGTCAATTTCACATAAACTAGCAAAAAACAAACAAACAAACAAACAATCCCAGGGTGTTTCATTAGGAGAAAAATAAAACTCTGTCATTATCGACATCAGCTAATGTTAGCAATGCTTGATACCGTGATAAACTTCCCGGTTGTCCTGTAATGTAACTAGCTAGCTAACATAGCTATGAACATTAGCATGACAGGGATCTGCTGCACTGCTGCTTGTTGAAGATGTAGTGTGTAATCCAGTGTATTAGTGAAGTTGAATGTGTATCTACTTAATGAAGCATTGACTCAATATCATAAAGAGTGACATCATATGAAATGCAACGACAAGGTCATTACCTTTTACTCTTTACAAAGATTGGTCAACATGAATGAACTGGACCACTCTACTGAATGACATGAAATGAAAGACCAAACCATGCAAGCTGTTAGTACTTCAACCTCAGAGTCACAGAGTCACAGAATTACATTAGTAAGTATGAAAAAATAAATAAATAAATACAGTACACAGATGAGAGTGCTTTTATTATGCTGCATATGCTGTAGCTTGGAACTCAAAAAAAAAAAGTGCTTCTCAAAATATTACATAACTAAGGTATTTTTCAAACACTGATTGTTAGCAAAGTGTTAACCTGACACCAAAACCAGTGGAGTGCAAAGGAACGTTAAAGCATAAGGTTCTGTACTTTCATCCAAATATTTGAAATAATTAAACAATTAAAACTAACATTTTGCTGTCCATTAGGATGATGTTCATTTTCATATAATTTATTTCATTTCATTTCGTTTAAATATTGACCTGTGTTAGGTATTGGAACTAAGGAGCTTTTACTTAGTTAACATGTTTCCATTGCAGAAACCTTTAAAAGAATCCAGCATGGGGACTTTTTCAGGAACTCAAGAAGTTTAGGTACATTTCCATTAAGATGATTTTCCCCTCCCAGAATCTCTCATGTACTCTAGGCAGGTTTCCACTGCAGGAACATTTTCAGGAACTTTAGATCGGTTTCCAACACAGAGACTTTGAAAAAAAAAAAAAAAATTAGGGACTTTCAGCATGTTTCCTTGGCAAGAACCTTTGGGGAAACTTAGGGACTTTAGTCTCATTCCCCCCAGAAACTCAAGAACTTGAGGTGTGCGTCCACAAAAGAAAGCTTTTCAGGAACTCATGGACTTTAGGTGCATTTTCAGAAGAACCAAATCTACGTTCAGTTTCACGAGCCATTTTACTTTCTACATCTATGGTCCATGAAATGAAGCCTGTTGTACTGAACAATCACAGAATGTCAAACCTTTTACCTTATATAAAAACAAAACTATTTAGCTTACACATGATTAAGAAAGCTTATTTTATAGTCCCATGGTACAAATGGCAATGTGAAACTTTTCCATGACAATGTTTTTCAGTAGTACGACAGAAACATTGGCAGAGTGTGCTTTGTATGTGCTGCTAGTGCTAGCACTCATGGAAAGAGTAAAAAGGACTGAAATTGCAGTATGTGTGTGTGTGTGTGTGACTGGTTTAAAAATCAGCATTAATATCAACATCATATTTGTGTAACAAAGCGAGAACATTGAAGAACCTCATGACTCTCGAGCTCCATGCCTGAAGGTCTGAGCTGTTGCCCAGTTTGCTTGATGTCTGTTCATTTACAAAACAGAGATTTATTCATCTGGAGTAGACAATAGACATGATTGAATCCCTTGGTGCGCTGGAACACACAGAGCAGGAACCGAATCTGTCTCTCTGCTCAGAGCAGGGATATGTAATATCACTACAGGCTGGAGTACGGCTGTGTTAGTGTCGGAAGTGAAGTAAAGAAGTAACAGTAATGAAAGTTAGAGTTCTCTCACTTCGGCTTCGTATTCAGTCTATATTCAGCGTGCGGTAGCATGAACCCGTTCCTGACAATGAGGGGGTGAGGACAAATGCAAACATTTTGAAACAGAGAGAGTGAGGAGAGAGAGAGAGAGAGAGAGAGAGAGAGAATAATTGTAAAGGAGTATTGATGTGTCAAACTCCAAATATCCTTCACTCAGTGCTAAAACAGGTGCTTCACTCCCCCTACCTGTCAGTGCTCTATCTGTATCAAACCTAAACCATGTCTCTCTCTCTCTCTCTCTCTCTCTCTCTCTCCTTCTCTCTCTCTCCTTCTATTTCTCTCTCTCACACACTCTCTCTCTCACACACTCTCTCTCTCTCTCGCTCTCTCTCTCTCACACACTCTCTCTCTCTCTCTCTTTCTCTCTCTCTCTCTCTCTCTTGCTGTGTCTGTCCAAGTCTCTATATGTATATCATTTTCTTAATTCAGTCAAATTACTCATTTTCATGCACTTTCTTTCTTTCTTTCTACATTTTTGGATTGCTGTTTGTCTTACCCTCCTGGTTTTTTTATGTAAATTTTATGTATGACTAGACCATTTTTCCCCCCAGTATGGCTTGTGGTTCCACATAGAACCTCTTTAAAAAGCTAGAACTCAAAACCACCCACTGAACATCTAATGAACCAAATCTAATTTGAGATCTGTGGCCAAAGTTCCAGGAATCACTTTAGTTTCTGCTTCTGTGGTCCAGGAAGTAGTGGGATGAAGCCTGTTGTACTGAATCACAAAATGACAAATTTACCTGTTATTAAACAACAACAACAACAACAACAACAACAACTGTATTTAACAAGCGATTGAGTGATATTGGATTGTGGTTACACATGGAACCTCTTTTATGCTGAATTAGTGACTCTAGTTTGCCCCTAGGTGTGATAGAGTGTGAAGATGAATGAATAAATAAACACTAACTACAGTACCCAAAAGGAACTCTGTTGGAGCGCAAGTAAATGTCAGATGCGTTTTTGGGCTCTGTAAAGAGAAAAATAGATGCCTACAAATCCATATTTAATACGTTTTTTTGTGTGATTTTATTGTAGTGACATTTATTTGCAACATTTATTACTTCACTCTTTTTAAATAACTTTCTTTTTTTTTTTAATATTCAGTCCTGGCCAGAACACAGGAAATACTATTTAATAACGTTTTAATGCACCTTTCTTCAGATCCGTAAACACCATAGCTTTTAGACATAACACAAACCAAATCCAGTGATTTTATTTGTTAGCTCTAAAGGCAACAATTAATTTTAACCTCGTCATTTCAAGATTTATTCCTAGCTACATTTTTTATTACAGTCATAGCTTTTAAAAATATTTAGTTTCACTTGAACCACTCTAATCACCATTTAGAATGGTTAGAGAGAGAGAGAGAGAGAGAGAGAAAGTGTGTGTGTGAGAGAGAGAGAAGGAGAGAGAAAGCGAGAGCAAGAGTGTGTGTGAGAGAGAGAGAGTGTGTGAGAGAGAGAGAGAGAGAAGGAGAGAGAGAGAAGGAGAGAGAGCGAGAGAGAGAGTGTGTGTGTGAGAGAGAGAGTGTGTGAGAGAGAGAGAGAAGGAGAGAGAGAGAAGGAGAGAGAGCGAGACAGAGAGAGTGTGTGAGAGAGAGAGAGAGAAGGAGAGAGAGAGAGAGAGAGAGAGAGAGAGTGTGTGTGTGTGTGTGTGAGAGAGAGAGAGAGAGAGAGAGAGAGAAGGAGAGAGAGCGAGAGAGAGAGAGTGTGTGTGTGAGAGAGAGAGAGAGAGCGAGAGAGAGAGAGAAGGAGAGAGAGATGTGCACGTGCAGGGTTTATTCTTCATATTACCCAGACTCCCCTTGGAGAGAGCGAGGTGCTGGAGCGGTGTTGTGTGAAGAAGCAGTGACAGGAAATGAGGTCAGACAGCAAGCTGGAACCTCCACACCTGGAGCCAATCAGCTCTGTTCATCAGATGGTAGTGAAGGTTTAAAACCATGGTGTGTGCCCCAACCCCCCAAAATCTGCTAAACTAAAGCAGGAAGTAGTCCATAAAAAAGATGCATTGTGGGATAGATGTGAGAGGTACAGTGTGGAGAAGTGGGGGTTCGATGCTTTGGGTTTGTGGCCTCACACTGAGGAAAAGACGCAAATCC
This sequence comes from Stegophilus panzeri, assembly GCA_024331685.1. NCBI lineage: Eukaryota > Metazoa > Chordata > Actinopteri > Siluriformes > Trichomycteridae > Stegophilus > Stegophilus panzeri. The sequence continues at coordinate 10,653,045 of JANDJT010000141.1, read as the reverse complement.
AAGCATTGAAGAACTAGTTTTATGGATTTAACATCAATCAGAGTGTTTTAAACCAAAGAATTGTTCAAAAAAGAATTTTGCTTCATCATTCATTGAAAATTTGTCCATGTGTTATATAGACGGAGTGTGTGAGTATAGGGTGAGTGAGCATTAATCAACTTCAAAAACCTGTCCTGAAATTTCTACACGGAAATCTCTGCTCTGTAGCTGTGAGATTCAGGTCTATGTGTGGCCTCTGTGTTCTCACAAAAGAAACTGAATTCTTCCGGAGGTTAATAAAAGAGAAACTAGCCACCTCACTGTTCTTTGGTGTGGCTCTGTGTCACGGAGGCCGCTTTTGCTTACATGGTGTTTATCTTAGGAGTTTCCTCGCTTCTGCATGACTTTGGAGTAAATTAAATGTAACTTTTCCCTCGTTAAGTGCAGTCTGATTGTGACACACTTCATTATGTAGAATTAGCCCACTGCATGACTGCGTGTCTGCTTAGTTTAACTAACGTGACTTTTGTTTGTTTTCTTCTGTCTCCTCCGCTCCTTCATTCGTCTTTGGCTGTTTAGGTGGCGCGGTCCAAAGGCAGGATACAGATCTGAATGGGGGATAGGGGGTGG
>JANDJT010000141.1:10635900-10652427 GCA_024331685.1 Stegophilus panzeri | reverse complement strand
GTTGGGGTGGGGGGTGGGGGGGTGATGGGGCACAGTTGATTTAGCTGCAATGGTTATGAACTGTTGGCAGTCAATAAAGCAGAGAACTCCCCAGTGAAATAAGACAGGAGGAGGAATGACAGAGAGATGAAGAGAGGGAGAAGGAGAGAGAGAGAGAGAGAGGGGGGGGTCTTAAAGGGCAGGGAAGTTTGGGGAAAAATGAGAAGACCAGAGGGAATGAGATGAATGAGTGAGAGGGTGTGATGAGAGAACAGGAGAGATGGAGTGTAAGAGGGGAAGAGAAAGTGGCAGAGAATGGGGTTCTTGTGTAATGGCTCATTTGTGTGTGTTAGATGTTGTAATAGTAAATTAATCAAGGACAGGGTGGTGTGATACAGCATAACATGCAGCAGAGTTGATTATTTTCCAATTACAACACTCCCTCAAGTCTTTACTCACGCTTTAATTACTATTATACCATTGCCATTTGCCAATGATTACATTTTTTTAATGTATTAATGAATGACACTTGTATTTTTTATCCATTTATAGTCACATTTAATGTTGTTGAACTAACTTGAAAAAGTTAGTTAGGCTACTGTTATCACTTCTGTTAAAGCAGTTATAAACTCACCAACCTTGGTAGCTTGGTAGCTTGTCATGTCACCAAGAAACCAGAAAGCACAAAAAGTCTTCCATCCTGAAGATATTGACTGACACTGGAGACTCCTTCTATGGATGTGAAATAAACATCTCCTAACAGAACCTTTCTCTATATATGCATGTTCTCCATATACACGTTTTTGCTTGTTCAATAACGACACGCTTTTTAATCATTTATCGTCAACCTTAGATTATGTGGCGCGTCCACCGTACAAGTCCCACTGAACTGCTGAGTTCTTACTATGAGAACGCTAATGTATAAGAGTGACTGCATTAATATAAACCTGTTAAAACCTGAACACCTGACCAATCAGAATTGAGCATTCAACAGAGCTGTGGAATAAAAACATATAATGAGTCTTTATTGATCACATATACATTACAGCACAGTGAAATTATTTTCTTCACATACCCCAGCATGTCAAGAAGCTGGGGTCAGAGTGCAGGTTCAGCAATGATACAGTGCCCCTGGAGCAGAGAGGGTTAAGGGCCTTGCTCAAGGGCCCAACAGTGGCAGCTTGGTAGAGCTGGGGCTTGAACCCCTGACCTTCCGATCAGTAGCCCAGAGCCTTAACCGCCAAGCCACCACTGCTCCTACAAACATAATATAATGTTTGTAAGTCTCAAGAAACTTTCAGATATATCAAACAGACCCAAAACTACATTCACATACTCTCAATGAAGCACCCTGTGGGTTTGAGCAAACAAGCTAATGCACGTAATGTACTGTATATATGATAAAGCTCATCTTGCATGTCTTGCTGTGATCAGAATGGTGACCTACGCTGTCCCTGAGGGCTCGAATGGTAACCATTGACAGCGTAGGTATGTACAGAAATCCACTCTATGCATATATACAGTATATACAGTATACAGGCACTCTCCTGTATGTGTATGTGTAAGTGTATCTTTATGTTCATTGTGAGTGTGTGTGTGTACTGTATATGCACATATCTATGTGTATGTTCATGCCTGAGTGTGTGTTCCTCCTCTCCGTGTGTCTGTGTGTGTGTGTGTATTGAAGTGTGTTAGCGTGAGTTTGGACCTCAGCTCTCCCGGGTCTATCCTGAGATGAAACAGATAAGATAATTGGCTCTAATGAAACCCAGACCATATGGTCCAAAACCACCTCCTTCTCTCTCGCTCTCTTTCTTTCACTCAGATAGAAGTGAGGTCTCTAATTCAAACCAGACCCTCGGTGCTGAGGCTCCCGTATTTCTGTTTGAAGTTGCAAACTGAGCGCGCTCACAGCGCCGCTGGCCTGCTGGGCCCGTTGCCATGGTAACTCTAATTGCCTTCGGTGCTGTGGCTTTACGGTGCAGGAAAAGAGCCATTATGGGTTCTGTCCGTGTTCCTCGGTTTTTAAATAAGGTGCTTTAGGTGGAAGGTCACCCGGGGTGGAGCCAAAAAAAAAAAAAAAAGACTTTGAGACACTCAAGACTGCCGTCCCTGCTGCTTGAAATGGATGCAAGTAAAAACTCAAAAATTCAAAGCAGGAACTCTGGGGACAACATTACCATGAGGTCACAGCCAGCTGCCATATAGGATGCAGGGGTAGAATGTGGGGTGGGTTATTTTTTGGTCATAAAGGGTACATTGAGGTTATATACACTGGTAAAAAACAAAAAAAAAATCAATGGGGTGGTGGGATCTATGATGGAGGGGTTGGGGGTGTATTTAAAAATGTTGTGAGTGTTGAAAAAAGGTAAAAACATTTCACATTTTTTAGAGAACTGCTCTGGAAACCCACTTCACAAGGAGAAGAAAGCTAAAATAGATCTAATCCTAAACACGTGAATGAGCCAATTGGTTAGCAAGGTAACGAGTCTAATAGTGTGTAATAGCCTGATTAATATGAAATAGCATAATGAATTATTAATCAATATTATGAATTATAATGTTTTTGATGTTTTTCACTGGTTAAAGTTGATGAACTATTTGTTTGTTTGTTTAACACTCAAATCGAGCCCTGAACTCTTAGAAAAAAGAACCCATCAATGGTTCTTCAAAAGTTCGGAGCTTTCTTGGAAATCCTTCCTGATAAGCAAACACTCATCTGTATGAGTTCATGTATGGACACTATAAATATTCCATCAGAGAGACAAATGAAGCCTTTAAAGAGGACATCACAAATCTAATGATGCTAGCTTTTAAGCGGGAAATACATAAAGTAAACAATTTAACAATTCCCATCACCGAATCTACATCACCCCCTCTTTGACTATCTTATGCATTTGTGAAAGCAACATTTGTCTCCGAGTGGTGGAAGAATTTTCTCGATGTTTGTGTTAAGACTCATGCAACAGAAGGCCTGCATGGAATCAGAAAAATATTTTTTGAGCCAAGATGGTTTACATCACAATGCCAGCGAAGCATAACCAAACAACATTAGCATTAAACATGAACTTAAATGACTAGAGACAAATGCCTGGGAACTGAGCAAGGGAAAAAGTAAATGAGAGAGGATTTACAATACCCCACAGAGACATAAAACAGAGTGGCAGCCTTTAGTGCTCCTTATCTCTAAACCGACCTCCTAAAACTTGAGCTTCACACTTCCATGTGCTGTAGTCGGGCACCCCGGTGAGAGGGTGAGAGGGATGATGAGACACTGCCAGGTGGTTATGGGCTCCTGTAGGCCTCATGGGGACTGAGTAGGGAGTGTGTGAGCTGCAGGATGTTAGGAGTGGTGTTGTGATGGACCATCTGTTTCTAAGTTTGCTATCTTCCCAATTTTGTTTCAGTTTCTCGAAATCTACCTGTGATCAAGTGAACCATAAGCCTTAAAGCTATAAAATGTTCACAAGCCAAGATTTCTGACTCCTTCAGTGACGGCCATGCGTAATTCATAGGCTACATTATTCTTACATCACTGCACTCCTTCAGATGTCTAAGGCCAAACAGAGTATGAGTTATAGATTACTGAATCTAACATCAAATATACTATTCATCAACCCATACTGACTTTAAAAAAATGTATGAGTTCCCTTATCTGTGTTTCTGTGTTGATAAGAATGTGACCTATTTAGCTGAGTGAAATAGAAAATAAATCCATTAAGAGAACTGAAGCAGGATTACAGAAAGACAAGCCCTTATCACCTGAAAATGAACTCCTGTCAGGAACCAAGCTCAATGCATTATATAATGGTAAATGGCACACTTATATAGCGCTTTTATCCAAAGCGCTTTACACTGTGTCTCATTCACTCTCTCACACACACACACACACACACACCCCAATGGTAGCAGAGCTGCCATGCAAGGCGCTAACTTGCCATCGGGAGCAACTTGGGGTTCAGTGTCTTGTCCAAGGACACTTCGGTATGTGGAGTCACGTGGGCCAGGAATCGAACCACCAACCCTATGATTAGTGGACAACCCGCTCTACCACCCGAGCCACTTTGATTGATTGATTGATTTATTTATTTATTTATTTTTAAATAAAGCAGAACTTCGCTGGTTTTCAAATTAATCACTATTTACTGTATTATTATTTTATATGCGTGAGACAACAACAACAACAACAACAATAACAACAACAACAATAATAATAATAATAATAATAATAATAATAATAATAATAAGAAGAAGAAGAAGAACATAAAGCATGTTTATTCAGATCTCACTTATAATGGAAGTCCAAGGGCAGTTGTTGAATTCTGTCTGTAAATGTTTATCTGTATTTCTGTAGAACATTCAAATTTAATAAATCCTGCCATCAGAATTTGAAAATTAAGCTTTAATTAGGAATAAAACATGATGAGGCATGCTGTTCTAGGAAAATATAATTAAGTTGAATACAACTTGAGTTATATGAACTTTTTCCCCCCATTTATCAATAAACATTGCACTTTTTAGCTGTTTATGGTTACATTTAATAATTAAAACTTACTGACTTGTTACAAAGTGCTGACACTGGAGACTCCTTCCACATATGCTAAACAGACATCTCCTTACTCCTTACGTTTTTCTTTGCCAAAAAAACCCATTGTTAAAATTCCTTTATTATTGAACATTTATGGGATTATGTCAAGTGTATTTCATACAAGTTCAATTCAATTCAGTTCAGTTTTATTTGTATAGCACTTTTAACAGTGGACATTGTCCCAAAGCAGCTTTACAGAAATATATCAATTCAGGACATAGATTTTAAATGTATGAACTTATCCCTAATGAGCAAGCCAGAGGTGACGGTGGCATGGAAAAACTCCCTGAGACGATATGAGAAAGAATCCTCGAGAGGAACCGGACTCAAAAGGGAATCCATCCTCATCTGGGTGACACCGGATAGTGCGATTATAAATAATTCTCGTCTATAACTGTGTACTACATGGTTAAATAGTGCAATTGTCTAACCAGGAAATTCATTACAATTTTTACATGAAGCCTGTTTTGTTGAACTCATCCATTGTTCACTGATGGAGACTTGAGTGCAAAACTCTTTGTGGCATTTGTAGTCCTGAGCCAGCATAGCAAAACTGTTTTTATGAATTGAGGCCCAAAGCCATTTTTATGGTTTTTAAGTGGTACCATCCTCAGTAATCTCAAAGTCCCTGTGAATGAGCTATTACTATAGAAATCATACTATAGCACTATTTTCAGAACTGCTGTTGAATATTAATCAACGCCTTCTGTATTGAGAATTCAGTGATGATGATATGGATCCAACATAACCAACATAAATAAAACCTTTAGGGGAAAAAACCCCAAAGAACTGAAATGTCTTTTTATTGTATTGGAAAGTGGGAAAGAAATCCGTAAGAATATCTTTGGAAAGACTTGTCTGTCTGTTTCGTCTTTATTGTTGGAATCCAACATGTTACTTGAATTTTAATTAAGCTATATAATAATAATAAAGTTTTTAAATATTTATTTAACAATTCAGCAACTGCCCCTGTAGAAACTATTCCTTGTGGCATCATTCAAAGGCTACAGATGCAGTAGATTAGGATTTGGTTGAAAACTGCTGGAGTATTCCTTTAACATCAAGACAAAATGTGCTCCATTGACCATCATCCTGAGAATTATTTTCTTGGGACTGAAGATAGGGACGGTCAAAGCCACAAGAACATCGGCTCATAGCTCATGGTGGTTTCTAGTTCTCCACTGGCCTAAAGAATGAAAAATGAAAGATCAAGGTTGCCAAAAAATCACTGGTGCAGACAACACTTTAATTCTGAAACGAGTGAGGAGGGGATGCAGTGAACAAAAGTTGCATAAGTGAGCAGGAAATATTAAATTTTACGACTAATCTGAAAGACAATTTGTACACCCGCGAAAAGTCAAGCTCTGTTTTGAGACATGCAATCATCTATGGGAAAATGCTCAAGTGCATTTTTTTTTTTTTTTAGGAAAATATGACTTAGTTGATTTAGCATTTCTCCTTGTATTAGAGCTGAGTGCTGTTTCCATGCTATTCCCAATAGAATATGAGTGGGATGTGGAGTTTACATTGGTAATAAAGCATTATTTATCCTGCTCCACATCCGCCATATCAGAGAATATTCCAGAAACTTTGTTCATTTCCACTTATTTCTTCTTTGTTCATTTCCACCTATTTCTTCTCGTCTTTCTCCTCCGAGTCACACATGTACACTTCCTTTGTGTGCATACACAGCTGCCAACATTCATGCACACACATTCCCATATGGACTGTACAAAGCTTTTCATCATACACACACACCCAGTCAACCATACTCACGAGACCCAGAGCCATGAGGTGAGTCTCAGCATCATGTGTATTTATAAAAGTCCTGCACATGGGTATGTATGTACTGTGCAGGATAACTGTCAAGTGAGCCACCAGTTAAGGAAACTTAATTAAGGCTCAAGGTCTGCCCAGGAGGTAAGGGCCTAAAAGATTGTTTGGAGGTGTCACTGAAGGCTAATTACCCCCTGGGGTATGGCGGCCTGGATTTACCCCCCGCAGATCCCCTCCAGGAGGTCCTGACAAAGATACATTAAGCAGCACTCTGCATTAACAAACCCCCCTCACAGAACCTGAAGTGGAGCTGAACAGAGGTGATGCCTGTTGGATAATGTGACACATCACAGAGGAGCAGTGGAAGAGATGGACTTCTGGATAAAGGGTTTGGACGGCACTGGACATTGCTTTCTTGGACATCGCTAGGGTTCACACAAAAGTGCAGAAGCAATAAGCTGTATATCTAAAATAAAAAAGACAAGCAACAAGTACATTAAGGAAACTTCCACCTTGAAACACATTACATACATGTTTATACTGAAATATTTGTGATGTGTTTAGTGATTTTGGTGCTAATTTGTTGGCTGTCTACCACTTTGTTAGGGACATTGTTATGCTAGCTAGCGCAGTTACAATGATGCTTAACACTGAGATTTCACGGTTAGCTCCAAAAACCAAAGAACAAGAGCTTCTCTTGTCAATCACCATTTTTCAGCACCGTTCAGAGATATCATGGTAATGAGAATGTAGAAATAATGGAGACGTTGGAGCAAATGCTGGATTCAAAGTTCCAGAATGCAATGCATCTGTAAAACACAGCTGCGCTGAGTTAGGGCAGAGGATTGGCTCGGCTAGTTAGCGATCTACAGCTGACAAGACGTCATCTCTTTAGGTACAGATGAATTCCCACTGTTGAGTTTCCACAATCAGTGGGACGTTGAACAGCATTATGGGTAATGTAGGAAACTGTTAGAAAAAGTGAAAAAAGATCAACATGTTGATGAAATAATAACAAAAATTTTTTTAATAGCATTCCAGCATTGTACAAGATGATCTCTATCCACCGCATCTGTCACATTTCAGCAATTACCCCGGACAAGAAATTCAACATGTTTGTAATGAGAAAAAACCCCCAGAAAACTCGTTTTCTTGAAATTAGAATAAGGGTCATTGTTGAATTCCATTAATAAATGATTCAAATACATGACCGTATAACTCATATCCAGAACTAAAACAATTTCAGTCTAACAATAAAGGACATGAGAGATGAAACACATGAGAAAGTCTTACCAAAACTCTTCTTGTTGAGTTTTATCCAGATTTTCAACACTGAAGCTAGACTAGTATTTCTGGTTGATTACTGTTTGGTGAAATTTACAAATTTACAAATACCTTTCATGAAAAGTTTCATTATAAGAGCCTTTCAAATAAACACAATTTCCCATTCATTTTTCTATAAATGGTGGATCATATCTTTAACTAAAGCATATAGTTATATATGTAATTGAAATAACAATATAAAGAATAAAATTAGTATCATTTATTAAATACTAAACACACTATATGAACTAAAGTATGTGGATACCTGACCATCACACCCACGTGAGTCTTCGCCAAACTGCTGGCACAAAGTTGGAAGCACAGAATTGTCTAGAATGTCTTTGTATGCTTTAACATTAAGATTTCTCCTTTACTTGAACTAACAGACCCAAACCTGTTCCAGCATGACAATGCCCCTGTGCACAAAACAAGTTCCATGAAGACATGGCTTGTCAAGTTTGGAGTAGAACTCAAGTGTCCTGCACAGAGCCCTGACCTCATCCCCACTAAACACCTTTGGGATGAACTGGAACACCGTCTGAACCCCAGACCTCCTCATCCGACATCAGGGCCTGATCTCACTAATGCTCTTGTGGCTGAATGAGCACAAATCCCCACAGTCACGCTCCAAAATCTAGTGGAAAGTTTTCCCAGAAGAGTGGAGGTTATTATACCAGCAAACCGGGATAAAATCTGGAATGGGATTTTCCAAAAGCACATACAGGTATGATGGTCAGGTGTTGACAAACTTTTGGCCAGAAGAAGTTTCTATTCTAAAGGTCAGAGAAGAGCTTTGTGAGAGTGATGCACTTATGTTGTAGATCATGGACCATCTTCATGCTCAGAGGTTAAAAGTGGGAAAAATGTAGCTTGTGTTGTGTGTTTAAAACATACAACTGTATGCATTTTACAACACTGGAAATGGTGTGTTTTTGTCAAGTAATGCAAAAGCGACCTTGAGATCCCACACATATAACTGCCGAATAATTTAAAGGCCATCGCTGATTAAATTATTACATTTCACCAACTTTCCAAAGGTTATTCCTGACCTCCGCTGCATTCCAGTCATTCAGAGAAATGAATTAGGGGCACAGAGACAACTCACTGCTCCATCCTGCACTCACATCCAAGAGATGCAGAGACAGGAAACACAATCATACATCTTACAGTGGCAACTCCCTGTCTAACAGCTGTTAGACAAAAAACCATCTCTCTCTCTCTCTCTCTCTCTCTCTCTCTCTCTCCCTTTTCTTTTAGTCTCTTATTCTTTCTCATTCTCTTGTCCTCTCCTATTCTCTTTCTCATTCTCTTTGATTCACTCTCTTCTTTGTTCTCTAATTCTCTTTAATTGTCTCTCTCTCATCAGCTCCTATTTTCTTTCTTTCTTTCTTTCTTTCTTTCTTTCTTTCTTTCTTTCTTTCCTTCTCTCTCCCCTCTCTTTCTCTGTCCCTTTTCCCACATCCTCTCATTCACATGATGTGTCACACTTTCTCTTTCATTCTCTCTCACTTTCTCTCATCCTCTCTCTCAGTCTCTCTCTTTTTCTCATTCTCACTTTGTGCCTCTGTGTCTGTTTCCCTCTCACACACACATTCTTTCATTCTTGCATTCTCTCTCTCTCTCTCTCTCTCTCTCAATAGTGAGTTAACTACGCCGTCACACAGACGTGCTTTTGCATGGCTGGCTGGAGTTTGTACTCCTGGCTCAGACAACTTTTCCACTTGACTTTCTGTTTATGCCTCCAGGGATCCAGTCGTTATTTAGAGGAGAACCGGCGAATGCAAATAAACATAGCACAGAAATGAACAAAAAGGAATACAATTTGTGCCTTTGATCACGCACAAATGCGTGCAATGGCATTGTGTACACTAAGCACAGCATTATGATTGCCTGTTTATTTTCAAGAAAGCTGCGATCCAGCCAGTCATACAGCCGGGGCTTCGGGGGACTGCCTGGTGCACTTTTTTCCTGCTGGTGAAATCATTTGTGTACGGCAATCTGACTGGGTGGACAAGTGTGCCAGGAAGGTCAGAGATATTTTGACCAACCATGATAAACACACATGTTGGAAGAAGCGTCACTTGCATTCTCTGTTCCTGATTGGCCAATGGAAATGCGATCATGATAATGTTTATTATAAAACTACAGTAAGGCTGACAAAATGTTGGACAAAAATGTCTTAAAAAAAGACTTGTATGAGGCAAGTGCATAGTAACTGTTGTGACATATGGAAACAATTCATTTGATACAGATGTTGATGATGTGGTTGATATGTGAGTTCGTTATTCCTTTCTGCATAAAAAGAATGACTATTCCTTTGACTAAAACATACTCTTATATAGTTGAAAATAGCAAAAGGAAGTTAGTTATTAGCTAATGGAGTTTATTTAGAACCTATTCTTTCATTCATTCATCTTCATATTGTTTTTTTCCAGGCCTGGGTCTCTGTGGATCCCAGGAACACTGTGCATGAGGCAGAATAAATGTAGGATGGGATGCCAGTAAATCGTAGGGCATCATGCGTGCTCACATTCACACCTGTGGGAAATTTAGAGTAGATAATCCACCTGTTTGATGGTTTCTGGACAGTAGGAGGAAACTGGAGAACCTGGAGGAAACCCACATGAACATAGCAAAAATATGTGACATTCGACGCAGGCACACAGGGACCTTCTAGCAGCAACACTACCTGCTACACAATTTAGAGTGCATATGAAATACACCTTCAGCAACATACACCATTACCCCTTGCACCCAGAGGAGGATGGGTTCCTTTTTGAGTCTGATTCTACTCAAAGTTTCTTCAGGGATTGCTTATTTGGGATATAAATCTACATTAAAAAAAATGGTAATGGCTCTCCTGTATTTCTGGTCAGTTGGTGCTCATTGGGGTGGCAGTATTAAGGGCTGACTGTAATCTGGACTTAAATGTTACCGTGTCATTTTATTATCTTGTGGTATGTGTATGGCATGTGTTTAATCCAATCTCAACCCCTCTCTTAACCTATTTACTCACCATCAGGTCGCATTGATTTCAAATCATTTTAATATTTCAAGAAAGAAACAGTAGATATCCAATGACATCAGAACTGAACTATCACAATTCAACTGTACTCTGACAGGGTGCTGTTTTATTCCGGATAAGTCTTCTAGCATGGGTGGTTTGATGACTGAAGGATGACCCAAACCAAAATAAAATTGGTCATTATATCCAGCATCGCTCACGTTTTCAACATGGAATAGGATTGTATAAATCTTGTATGGTCCAGGCATTAGTTTCTCAGGCTTCTCAGTCAAACTCCAGTGTTTCACAAACAGCTCAGATGCACAAATTAAAACAAACTTTATTAAAATAAAAAGACAGTAGAACAACTAATGGCATTAAAACACAGGTTAACTAGTGTGAAATTAACAGCTGCTTCTTTTTGAGTGAGGATTACCTCTTCATGGGTTTCATGTCAGCGTTTAATACTATTTACAGCATAACTATCAATCAGACTGGTTTTTTGGATCATCCAATCCACAAACACACTCTGTTCAATGAATATTATTGTGCACTGTAAAGACCCATACTGTAAAGAACCCGAAAACACACACACACACACACACACACACACACACACCGAGATTAAAACAGTGAAGACTGATCTAGACTCTTGGCTATCCAGATAGTTTAGACACGAGTGGAATCCATTTCATAAGAACAAAACCATTTTTCCGCTTTTTTCCAAGCAGAAAGTCAGGGCTGATGTGAAGGACCCATGTGGTTCCATTTACGGCCCAAAGGACGGAACCCAGTAAATCAGAGATGAAAAGGCCTCCGCTCAAATGAAATCACACATGAATCCAGGTTTCCGTACTGTTTCAGGCACAAAGGCCCGATGCATCACACCATCTCGGTGCTACATGTTTTTCCTAACAGAAACACTTCAAAGGACCCGAATCCAGATAGGCTAACACGTTGCAGACCTCCTCGCTATAGCAACCAAGACAGCCAAATATTTTAGTATATTGAAAAGTTGGAGAAAAAACAGAAAGGTAATAATCCCATAGGAGCAAAATATAAGATGTGTCTCATATCACAATATAATGACCTAATACTTGGAAGCATTCATGTTGTATTAGTGTATAAGATCAGAAAATAAATCATGCTTTTAATTTGAATTTTATATTAACGTGAAATGGCATTAAAAATGCATGTGGGGTAAAGATTAATGTCAGACTGTGATTAGTCCTTAACTATGTTACATTCGGAAGCATCAGGAAGCATCAAGAATGGGATATACAATAAGTAGACGATGTTGAGACTACTCAGCTGTGTATAGCCTCTACAGCTAAATATTACATAATTTATCTTCATGCACTAAAAGCTCTTTGATCATAAGACAGTGATCCTTAATTGGCATGATTGCAAAGTAGAACATTCATCTCATCGCTAGGCATGTTATAAAACAGATTAGCCAACCACAGACTAGCCACCATACACCACCTAGTTGAACTTTCTAACTCTTTCTCTTTTCTAATTTTTCAATAAGGATGTAATTTGTATTGTGCAGGATCTAAGGTCATTTTGAAAACAAAATATGGGTTAATAATGGCTTGCTTTACAAAATTTATAGACATCACTAACTCAATGTTCCTGGACAAAAGCTAACATCCTAAAAAATGTTGGTGTTAATCTTCTTATGGCAAAAATAATGGCAACATGGTGATGATGATGATACTTTAGGATATTCTTTAGGATATTCTTTAGGATAAACCCCCTGAAATGAACCATCTTGATTTCAAGGGGATCCTAAAATATGGCATTTCAAATGGAAATAACATTTATAAACATGACATAAAACATTATATACAGTCCTAAAGCCATAATGTGTAAAGAACATTTAAAATTGTTGATTGTTGTTGGTATATTCTAAAATATAGACCGTTCACAACGTTTGAAAAAAACAACAACAACAACAACACACACACACACACACACACACACACACACACACACACACACACACACAATATAAGAGCTAGATTTAATGAGTACTAGAAGGAGATATATCCTGTGGTTAGTTAGTTAGTGATAAGATATAGTGTTGTGATATTTTACTTAACTCGTTTAGTCACTGGTTCTCTCTGTATCTCTCTCTCTCTCTGTATGTAGCACCAGGTGTAACACATATCCTCCAATAATGAACAAGAGAGAAATCATGTGATTAGATATTATGTTAGAGGACCATGTTGAAAAAAACCAAAAAAACCCATAATGATACTTCTGTTTTTGAAGTAAGTATCAGTAAGTATAAGTATGAATGAAAGGTTTTTTTTTTACATAGCACAATCATTCTTACTGTCAGAATAATCAAAATTCAAAATAAACCATTGTGAAGGTTAAATATATGTTTAGTTAACACCATCTTTTCTAACTATAAACCCTGGTGGTACACTGGCTAAAAGTTGAAAGTTGCTCATGGGACAAGAATGTCCACACACACATGCACACACTCTCACTCTCTCTCTCTCTCTCTCTCTCTCTCTCTCTCTCTCTCTCTCTCTCTGCCTCAGTTCATAGCTAACAAAAAACTATAACTGAATAAATCAGTGTGGTTGAAATGATTGAAATCAGTTTGGATTCAACTGATTTCATGAGCATTAATTTCCGTTACAGGTCACAGTTTACCCTAAGTGTTGTTACAGCTCACCCAGGGTTTGGGGTAGAACGGTACATTTTTCTCAGTGTCTTTGAAGCAGTTTAACTTTCTGTTATAAAAGTACAGAAATCACTGAGATTCATAATAGACACATGTATAAAATGGACTCTTGAATAATTTACCTGGAGGGAAATGTTCAGAAAGGTGAATTGGGTTACAGCCTCTTCTATAGCAGCAGATACACATAACTTATTAGTTCCATGGATAATAAATCAGTTCATGTCCCATTATTATTTTTTTAGAGTGTGAAAATATCCTTAGTGTGTGCTTAGTTGGTTTAGTTCGGGTTTCTCATCTAATAATCTGTCGCGATGAGGATTAGCAGAAAGCAATAATGACTGGATACAGGAGTTTCCTGAACACCTGTTAACCGGACATGGAGAGATATAAAAGCAGAAATAATGAATAATTACTCTGATAAAACTCTGAAAACTCCAGTCTCTCAGAATTGACTTTATTCAAAACAATGCAGACTACTTCTGCAAAAAAATTAAGTATCAATTTAAACCTATGACTGTGTTTTCTTTTCTTTTTTTCTTTTTTTTTTTTTTTTGGCCAAAAACACCCGACACATCAGTTGTATGATGTTTTTGTTTCTGTTTATAAATACTCAACCAAACGCAAATTTAGGAATCAAATGTATGAAAGGAATGTAAATTCTAATTATTCATTTATCTGAAGGATTTCACATACAGATCACTAAGAAAGAAAACCTTTAAATATGGTTTATTAAATATCATTGTGCGCATGTGCAAAGTATCAAACAACCGATGTTATCTGAAGGTCTGATTATAACGAGGAACAAGTTTTGTTATAAATTGATTAGACTGATCACATTTCTCAGGGAAAGCTCGTAGCACGTCGATGTCAGGTGCGATTTATTTCTGTAAAAATACCAAATCAATTCTGTTGAACGCAGCAGCAATAGTCTGTGTTTAATATTAAATTACCGAAAAATGACAAAAGCCTTAAATAAAGTCAAATAAAACAGTGATTTTATAATTAAAAAATAGTTGAACAACGCCTATTTAATTCACGAAGAAATTTTGTATTAAGATACTGAACATTTTTTTTAATCACATACCATTGCTGATCCGTTCAACAGAATATATTTGCCTTGTTTATTTATTTATTTATTTATTTATACAAAAAAATACAAATAAATCGCAACTGACATTGACATGCTACGAGCTTTCCCTGAGAAATGTGATCAGTCTAATTAATTTATAACAAAACTTATTTCACCCGTTTGTTATTTCACAGCAACAGTTGATTTGAAAGCATGAAATAATGAACTGTCACCTTCCGGTGAACTTCAGGTCACGTGCTAGATCAGTGTCACGGAAAAATGACGTGCAAGATTAAAGTTTCCATATGAAATGCATCATATTATGAAAATGTATGAATGTAGCTAATATGTAGCCGTAAACTAGATTGAATGAGAATATGATGTCACAGTGACTCAGTGTGTAGGGTAGGAGCAGGCTGGTAGGACAGACACCTGTCTGTCAGCGTCATCATGCATCACCCTCTCTCTCTCTCTCTCTCTCTCTGCATCACAGACAGCACACAGATGAAAGAAATATAAAAAAAAGTTAAGGACAAATCGTCATTGTTTTTTGCATAGTGATGCATGATGACAGACTAAGTGTTTACTGTGAGTTTATATTGTTTTATTTTATTTAATAGACTTTTAAGAACTCAGTAATCTTATAGACATTTAAATGACCTCAGTCCAGCACTGAACAAAACATGCTTTTAAATACGATAAATAGGCTAAATAAATTGGACTTAATGACAAACTCGAAGTGTATTTATTTATGTATTTATTTATTTATGTTTATCTATTAATTTATTCATGCATTCATATAGTTACCAGTTCCTTCCTTCCGTCCTTCCTTTATTTACTATTTATTCATTTAGCCTAGTCGTTTATTGATCGGTTTCTTCCTTCCTTCATTTATTGATTTATCTACTGATTGATTAAGTTAATTAGGTTTTTTTTTTCATTTATTCGTTTATTTATCAATTCATTTCTTCCGTGCTTCATTTATTTATCATTTATTCGTTTATTCATGTATTTATCAAGTCATTAATATCGTCCTTCCTGCCTTCTTTCATTTATTTATTATTTATTCATTTAGTCCTTTAGGGTATTTATCAGTTCCTTCCTTCCTTCCTTCCCACTTTCTCTCATTTATTTATTTATTAGATAAATGCGGAGCATCTCTTGTAGCCCAGGCAACCTGATACAGCAAGTCATCGCCGTTTACTGCAAAAGTGTTGTCCTCTGCGTGTGTGTGTGTGTGTGTGTGTGTGTGTGTGTGTGCGCGCGTGCGCGAGTGTGTTTTATCTCCTTCTTCTGCAGTGCCTGCTTTATAATTTCGAAAGGTCGAGGCGCAGGAATTTGGCCCTAATACCCTAAACAGTATGAAGTGTTAATGTTGTTAATGTTAGTACCTTCCTCTTCCCCGAGAACACTGCCTCAAGTTTAAGACAACACGGACACGGACATCTGAAGCTGGGGAATCGATTCCCTCTCTCTTGGTGAATCACTGTTGCCCCTTGGGTCAAACCGGATGGTTTAATATTTACATTCACACACACACACACACACACACACACACACACACACACACACGTCAAATCGTTCAAGTGGACTGCTCATGTGGGTTTCTGTAGCCTGGCCACTGAAGACGGAGGAATTTCAGCTGATCTGATGTCCTGCATTCTTCATGCAGGAAAGAAAAACACAGCCATGCCACAGTCATTCTTCTTACTTGTGTTTTATTTATTTATTTATTGAATTGTATTCCACTTTGTAATCAGATCTTTGCAAAAATATCAGTCAAGGTGCTACAACTTCTGACAAATAAAGGCGTGGCTAGTTTAGGTCATTATTTATCTCAGATTAGTAATTAACATTTGTTACATTTTAGCATTTCAGAACTGAATCGCGGGCCTACTCTTATAAGAACCACATCTGTTTCTGGAAAACATCTGTATTTTTGAGTGAGAGAAAAAAGCAGCATGTCTAATATCTACTAAAGTGCTCATTAAAATAAAATAAAAAATTATTTGTGTGTGTGTGTGTGTGTGTGTGTGTGTGTGTGTGTGTATATGTATGTATGTGTGTGTGTGTGTGTGTGTGTGTGT
>JANDJT010000141.1:10607286-10626592 GCA_024331685.1 Stegophilus panzeri | reverse complement strand
TGTGTGTGTATATATGTTGATTTATAATTTTTTGTTAATTACATTTTTAAAAAATTCCAACAAAAAATTATAAATCAACATATATATACTGCAGCAAACGAGGCACCATCTAATTAAATAGGCACAGATTATATAAATTATATAAGATCAAAATGATCAAAATGTATATTTCATTCTCTTCAGAGACAAAATATTACAGAACCGTTTTCAAGAATATAATTTATTTACTTTTTATGGAGAAAATACCAAGCACTACTATAAACATTGGTCTGTTTTTATGCCAGTTTCAGTATACAACCTATTATGTATTCAACAATTACCAACATTTGAGAAATTGCTCTGTAATAGGTTACATAGATAGAAATCCACATGAAAAAATCTGAGTGAAAAAAGGAAAAGTGATTTCATGTAATCCCACACTATTGTGTGTGGTTTATAAGGTTTACAAAAAAACCCCACTGATTTGTATATGATAATGACACATAACTTTGTATTTATAGTAGGAAACATCCTTTCACAGATTTGTTTTGACATAACATGATTGTGCCAAGTGGGCAGAGCTTAAACACTTCTTCAAAGTTGCTAGGTTTAATATAATGTGATTTTCTATCTGAAATCTGAAAAATGGTTGATGTTACCAAAATCAACATTTCTTACTGTAGGGTCTTTGCCTCATTGAGATATTCACATTAATACTATGAAATATGCAGTCAATGAAAGCACTAGACACTGAAATCTGACAACCAGGCCACCAGATTGGTACGGCAACCACTTAAGTTCTATTTTCCTCCTCATTGTTAACTTTTCTTGTTAGTTTTCTTGCAGTTACAGTGAATAATAATAACGCATTACAATTACTGCATATGATTTTAGATGTAAAACCAAACAATAAGTCAATATATTAAGATGAATAAGGCATATAGTTATTAACATTGGGGAAACCAGAAGTACCCTGGGCATCATTGCACACTAAAGCGATCCAGAATACGTGATGGAGTCCATGATGGAGTAGGCAACATATGGATATAAATGTCGGTCTTTCAGAGCAAGGCTTTGTTGGTCAGACAGGCAGGCATGGTAATCTTAAACCTTGTGAAATATGGATCACTGTTGGAGTGATGACCTGGTCATGCACTGTACTGTTTCCTGAGTGTGTGTGTGTGTGTGTGTGTGTGTGTGTGTGTGTGGTGTGCATGCACCTCAGGACAGAGTGAGTGTGTAGTGATTTAAGAGAGTAGCTCATTCCATCTTCTGGCTGTAATAAGTCTTTGCGCAGGTCTTAGCTGATAACACGGAGTCTGTCTGGGGAATATTTATGATGACTAATCAAAAAGGTGTGACATGATGGCTTTTGTACAGGACATCAAATAGGCAACTGTCTCTAAATCAGAGAGAGAGAGCGAGAGAGAGCAAGAGAGAGAGAGAGATATTGAAAGCTATTTTTTTCTGTTGGCTTGTGATATTGACATGAAGAACACATTCAGGTCAACCACCTTGCCAAACAAGTAAAAAATATGTATTAAATGGTACTATACCACAGTGACGTGGAATTCTCGATTGTGATTGGTCAGAAGCTGAATAATTTTCTATAACAGCAGCTGTCTGAACCTGTTAGAATATATTATTGTTTCTATAGTAACAGCATACACAGGAACTTGTATGGCAGACACAATCTATAAACAAATGAAATAAACAAATGAAAAATTGTGTCATTTAACAAAGAAAATCTAATCAAAATGTTGAATATTTCCGTGTTTAACATCTATGGAAGGAGTCTCTAGCACAAGAAAGTCTTTAGGACTGTTTACAGCTGCTATAATGTAAGTGATACCTGAAACTGACTTGTTTTGTGGATGTTCCTCAACAATAAATGTAACTATAAATGGTTAAATAGTATGACATGCCATTCACTAACAATGAAGATTGTAATCGTTGGGAACTAGCTGTGGTATATGAAGAATTAAACACTTTGCTGTCTTACTGTTAGCTGAAAATAATCAACTTCAAGGTGTTAATGGTATCACACCACCCCATCGTTGATTATTTTCCTCTAACAGCAAGGGTTGAAGTGTTTTATTCCTTCTTAATAAAATAGTCCATTAGTAAATCAGCTTCACGTTGTGTTCATTGAAAAAAAAAAAGCTATTTATTCTGGACCACTGACTCTCCACAGGCTTCGACCAAGGACGGTAAGAGTATCTTTGCGATTTCTCTCTTTTTCTTTGTCTGTCTGACTTTGTCTGTTTTCTTGGCAGGAGGATAAACATGATGTGCACATTCCTGTCGTTGTCATGGAGACACTGAGAAAGCACAGCTGGACAAGGAGAATATGAGGTAATCCTGAGATCCTGAGCCCCAGGGACTGCTCCTGGGTAAATATTGATTTTAAATAAGAAATAAAATAAAAGAAAAAGAGCAGCAAAGAAACAATGACCTGGTTCACCCAGAGTAAGCATTTAGGGTTTACAGTGCCAATAGGCAAACTGTAGATACAGTAAGGCAGATTACATCCTGCTTTATATGAGCCTTTAAAAAGGTCAAACGATTTAGAAAGCAGTCTTTCTGCTTATACTGATAGCGGATTGCTGATTTCCTTAGACCAGGCATTGTGCATATCAACAGAGACAACTGACATATTAAATTGTCTTGACATTTCTTGAAAAGATTCAAACTGCACTACAAATGCTTGTCACCATCAAGAGTCTTTCTTCTACTTGTAAATAGGGATGGCACTGCGAGGAGAATAACTGAACTGACCATAGGTGGAATGTACTCAAGTAATAGTACTTACAGTAAGTACCATTTTAGGGGATTAGTACTGAATTAACCAAGCATCATTACAACGTTTCCACTTTTTACTCTTACAATTTTCATTTTGAAATGTCATGACTCATTTTTCCTCATTTGGCTATCAATTCGATCACAATTCTGTTTATTATACATTTATTTAGTAAGTAAGAAATGAAACATTTGAGTTTTAGATTGGATGGTGTAATGCAGAACGACATTTACATTTACGCCATTTGGCAGATGCTCATATCCAGAATGACCTATATTTATCTCATTTTTATATGATGAGCAGTTGAAGGTTAAGGGCCTTGCTCAAAGGCCCAGCAGTGGCAGGTTGGCAGTGCTGGGGTTTGAACTCACAACCTTCCAATCAGTAGTTCAGTGTCTTAACCACTGAACTACCACTGACCTAAAATGGAGTAACCACACCTAAGTGAACAATTTTTAATAACATCATGTCACAATGTGTTTAAATTCCTCTTATACCACAGCAATTAGCCAACGGTAACATTTATTGTTCAGGAATGTCCATGAGACAAGTGAGTTCCTGTTATCACTCATGTTATAGCAGCTAGTCGTTCCCTCACCACTCTCTGTTTTTCTCTCTGGTGAAGTTAATATGAGACAAGAAACCACAAAGTATGAAATCTTCTGCCTTTTACATGGCAGAAAACTTACTGACTGTTACTAAGCGCTGACACTGGAGAGTCCTCACAGAAACCATCATATCAACAACATAATAAAGGTTAATCTAATCTAATTACAATTTTTAAAAAATTGTTTACATGGAGCATCCATAATTCCACTGCAATGCGGTGTAATGTATTTAAAACATTAATCAAATGAAATCAAACACAAGAGAGCAGTGTGGTTAGATTTTGCATGAAGGAAGTCTGGAGAAATGGTAATGTAAGAAAATAAGAGCTCCGCCCCTAAGCTTTCCATTACTACATTACCATGAGACTGTGTTGTCCTGGCATAGAATTTCAAGTAAAATAACTGACTTTTTAGTTTTAAATAATTGAATCCATTACAAATGGACATAATATAACTTGAGTGGGGTATCATTAATTGAGTAATATTTTTGACACAATATCTACACTTTCATTAAGACCAATTTCTGTGTATTAGTTCTGGAACTGACTACGCAGTGTCTCTACAAACTATAAACTTTGTTGGTCCACAGAGACTGGATTTGCAGTCGGTGCAGAAACTTGTGGAGTTCCTCCAAAACTCAGTAAAGTCTAAAATTTGACTGTTGTACCTCTTTTTGTACATTTACAAATGTACAGTATCATATTTTGCCAATATACACAAATTAGTAGAAAGTAGGAAGAGATGGAGCAAAAAATGTGGATCGGTTTGTCAAGCTATGAAATTTAAATGACAAATCACAGAAACACAGTTTTTTAAAAAAAGAACATTAAACAACTTAGAGTTATTAAACTCCAATCCCTTAAGAAGGCAGAAGCGAAGGCTGAAAGCATAGTTCTGGCCAAATCCAGCACATTTGGCCTGAGGCCTTTGGAACTGGTCCTCAGATAAGTCTGATCTCTGCATAGTAATATAGCCGTCTATTTCCTCTGCCTCCCTCTTTTCTGCCCCTCGATCTGACTTGAGGACCATTTCCTCTCACTTTGTTGTGCAAGATCTGCAGATAAAGTCTTACAAAAACACACGGCTATTCCTTGATTCACCAGAATACAAAACAAACAGGCCCCTAATTGTGGCCAAAGTGAAAAGATCATGGCTGAGATGAGCAAGAATGCTGAGAACGGCAACAAATTGACGTCTTGGAGCAGAGATCGAGGCGAAGTGAGCCGAAGCGAGAAAGAGAAATAGGCCTGGGAGCAGACCGGGCTCGAGAGCTCCAGGCCTTTGTAGAACTAAGTTTCAAAATCATTGCTACACCCAATGGACTGAGATGTGGGGTGAAAACCAAAACATAAGTTGTGTAAGAACTACCAAAATGAAGTCATTGTGAAGGTGAAACTGGACATTTTTGGAGATCTCGTACAGTTTAGGCAAACTGCAGAAATATTTGCATTCAAATGACACTATTTCACAATCTTGTACTGAAACCTTTCCTAATCAAGTAACACACAAAGATTGCTTTCAGCAGAAATAAGGCTATTTCTCCAAAGATGTAGAATACAGTCAAGTGCAAACGTATGCATTTACTAAGAAGAAAATGAAGAAGACAAATACTACATTTAAACTATAGCAAGACATTTAGTGTGTTCACAGATGTTCAACAACAGCCAAACAAAATATATCAAATAGTGTAGGTTAATATATTTGTTCATTCATTCATTCATTCATTTATTGATCTCCAGTAATCAGTTTATTCTAGTCAAGGTGGAAACTAGATATGGAAACTAGATATGAGGCGGGATACATCTTGGATGGCAACCAATGCATCACAGAACACCATGCACACAAACTCACACACTCAGGGGCAATTTAGAGTCACCAGTCCACCTACTGGCATATTTTTGAGAGGTGGGAGGAAACCAGTGAACTCGAAGGAAACCCACAAAGACACAGGGAGAACATGAGAAACATCCACAAAGACTAGAACTTATGGTGGAAGCAGGGATCCATCCTTCATTGACACCAATGATCATATGAAGTTTTATTTTCATTATTTTATGTCAATATTGGATTATTTTCCATAATGAGTGAGACCAAAGTCTGGCACCTAATAACAACTCTGACAAGTTACATTTTTCAAGTGGTCAAGTAGATCTTTATTGTCATCTCAACTATATATAATGTACAGTGCACAGTGAGATGTGGATGCACTGTGCAATATTATTAGTTTAAATAATAAATAGTTTAAATTATTAGTTGAGCATTTTGCCTTCCTCATTCTGAATGTGAAATAAATATTCTCTAATAACCTGTGCCCACCCTTTGCCTTATAACTGTCTCCAAACTCCAAATTTGGTATTCTGTGAGCATCTTCTGGATTGTCTCAGTTATAATATATGGATGGCCAGAAAGCCCACCTTCCAGCATGTTTTCACGACATATAGTAACTGTGTAACTCGACCATATACATATCATAAACTGACTGATTTAAATCTGGTCTAGATTATGACCAAGAGAGTCATGGAAGGACTTCTTAAAATTATTCTCTTGATTTTGCCTTTTGGGTTGTTTACAACTTGTAATAAATAAATAAATAAATTTTCTGAAAGCTGTGGTGGTACAATGAATAACATAACTGTCTCAGAGCTCCAGGGTCCCCATTTTGAATCTGAGTTCAGGTTACTGACTGTGTTGAGTTTCTGATGTTCTTTTGACATCTGCATGGGTTTCCTCTGGGTTCTTCATTTTCTTCCCACCTCCCAAAAACAATCCAGTAGGTGGACTGGTGACTTTAAATTATACCTAGGTGAGAATGAGTGTGTGTGAGTATTGGAATGCCATCCAGGGTGTATTCTGGCCTCACGCTCAGTGTTCCCAGGATAGACACCAGATCCACCGTGAGCATGACCGGCATAAAGTGGTTAATGAAGATGAATGAATGAATGAATGAATGAATGAATTGTACATTTTCCTTTATTTACAATTCAAAACTATTTTGTTGTAGTTTTGCAGTAACAGTATAGACAAAAGTGCTTTAAGTACAGCAAGAAGTGTCATGATGAACTCTTAAACTCTTAAACTCAGGTCCTGTTGGTTCCTGTAGCTACAAACATTTTCTCTGAACTTCAATGTACATTCATATTCTAAGAATATGAATAAGGAAGCCTTAAAAAGGTTCTTCTTGGACCCCTTTCTGAAGTGAAAACATGCTGTTATAGGGTTCTCCATTGACCCTTTAATGATTCTCCCACAGGGACAAACCTATTTTCAAGAGAGTGGTTAATGATTAAGATGATGAATAACTGAATTATTATGAATTATAAACCTGGATTTTAAGGTTTTTAATAAGTTCTATTTTCTTATTTTGACCCCTTAGTTATATTTAAAACTAAATCTCTGCACTTTTACGACAAGACTCATAAATGTCTCCAGATTGTGTAGATATAATACGTAAGCAGAGCTGCAGGTATTGAAGTCTCAGGCTGAATCTAAAGCTTCTGTACTGGTGCCATTTTACTGTTTTACTTTCTTCATAACCACTTCCTCTGGATTGTATGCATTGCGCCGCCAGTAGACTTCCCTCTCAGCCCAGATAAATCAGAAATAAAATATCTCGACCTCCCTCTCACTGTGTGCTTTATGGCCTCCCAGCATCCCACTGTTCTCACCCCTCTCTCTTTCTAACTTAGTTCTTCTGTGAGTATGGTGTGTTCGTGATACAATCACTTTGCAGTTATTTTATGGTCTGCTTACAAAGCAGTAAGTGTTAATGAGCTGTACATCCAGAACAATGTTTTTTTTTTTTATTTGTATAACAGCTTTATCCATTACATGAGGCTCAAAATGCCCTCACAAGAAGATTAAAAAGACAATAAAAGAGATAATGATAAGAATCAGGTAGGCACATACAACAAGCAGTAATAATAACAAAAGCTTTGGAATGAAATTAAAGAACTCTCAGGACTTAAATAGGGACACTAATCCAGGGGAAATACAAAACAGGTGAGTGTAATCAGAAAGGCAGATCATGTGATCTGGCTGTAGTCTGTGAGGCTGGATGGGAAATGAAGTCCAAGGCGGCCATGCTGTAAGGTTGTGGTGAACACCAGGAAGAAGGGTTCCACGATCAAAATTGGCATTTATGTAGCATAACTGTATGATGGGACTTATCCGTTCAGTGTTTTAAGTAAGTAATAAAACACTTGGAGGCATGTTGTTATAGGAAAATTATTAATGATAAGATGGTGTGATGGTGTATCACAAAGCAGTTAGTACAGTGCCCTCCACTAATATTGGCACCTAGCCACTTCCCATTTTGTGAAGTTCAACAACCTTTTGCTGCACATCACAGCTATATTCCTTGGTCTTACCCACTGTTATGAATGACTAAGGGAATTGTGTTACCTCATATTTATACCTCTGTGAAACAGGAACTCATGGTTGAACAATTTCCTAGTCACCCAGGTGTACTAAAACAATATTACAATATCAATGGGAATATATGTCAAATATATTTTTCTCATATGGTTCATAGGGGTGCCAATATTTGGGGCACACATATATTTAACAAAGTTTTTTTTTCATAAACCTGTGTTTTGTTTTGCAATTGTTTGATACCCATGAGAGCAGAGTATTTTTGTGAATTTTCTTTTTAAACAAAAGATCACAAGGTTAAACAATAAAGCCAAATTTTAACAGCCTTTTTTGCTCATATTTTCCAAGGGTGCAAATATTAGTGGAGGGCGCTGTATGTCCTAGTAAGTGTTATCTCTTCTTATTCTTCATACAACAGCAATTTACAGATGCTAAGAATTTTTTATTTATTGATTTATTTATTATGTTTAATGTTGTGGAACATGCACAAAACAAGTCAGATCCTATTATATCTTATTTCATAGCAGCTACAGTGGTGCTTGAAAGTTTGTGAACCCTTTAGAATTCCCTATATATCTGCATAAATATGACATAAGACATAATCAGATGTTCAGTCCTAATAAGTAGACAAAAAGATCCCAATTAAACAAATGAGACAAAAAATATTATACTTTGTCATTTATTTATTGAGGAAAATGATCCAATATTACATATCTGTGAGTGGCATGTGAACCTCTAGGATTAGCAGTTAATTTGAAGGTGAAATTAGAGTCAGGTGTTTTCAATCAATGGGATGACAATAACGTGTAAGTGAGGACCCTGTTTTATTTAAAGAACAAGGATTTATTAAAGTCTGATCTTCACAACGCATGTATGTGGAAGTGTATCATGGCATTAACAAAGGAGATTTCAGAGGAACTCAGAAAAAGAGTTGGAAAAGGTTACAAAACCATCTCTAAAGAGAATCCACAGTCAGACAGATTGTGTACAATTTAAGGAAATTCGAGACCATTGTAGGTCCCCAGGAGTGGTTGACCAACAAAGATCCAAGAGCAAGACATGTAATAGTCCATGACGTCACAAAGGAACACAGGGTAACTTCTACGCAACTAAAGTGCCCCACTAACATACTAAAATATTAGGACATTTGTCCATAATCTGCATCTCAAGAGAAAGTGGGGCATGAAGCAAGACAATGACCCTAAGCACACAAGTTGTTCTACCAAAGAATGGTTATAAAATAATAAAGTTAATGTTCTGGAATGACCAAGTCAATGTCCTGACCTTAATCCAATAGTAATGTTGTGGAAGTAATGTGAGGAAACCCACCAACATCCCAGAGTTGAAGCTGTTCTGTACTGAGGAACGGGCTAAAATTCCTCCAAGCCAATGTGCAGGACTGATCAACACTTACCAGAAACGTTTAGTTACAGTTACTGCTACACAAGGGGGTCACATTTGTCTAGGGGGTCACACTTTTCCCACACAAGGGGGTCACACTTTTCTGAGGTCCTCTGAAAGCAATGGTTCACATACTTTTGCCACTCACAGATATGTAATATTGGATAATTTTCCACAATAAATAAGTCACCAAGTATAATATTTTTGTCTCATTTTTTTTAAATCGGGTTCTCTTTATCTACTTTTAGGACTTGTGTAAAAATCTGATGATGTTTTAGGTCACATTTGGCTAAAATGTGTGGCTGTGGCTCAGTTATCCACTAATTGTAGGGTTGGTGGTTCGATTCCCAGCCCGCATGACTCCATATGCTGAAGTGTCCTTGGGCAAGACACTGAACCCCAAGTTGCTCCCGATGGCAAGTTAGCGCCTTGCATGGCAGCTCTGCTACCATTGGTGTGTGTGTGAATGGGTGAATGAGAACCAGTGTAAAGCACTTTGGATAAAAGTGCTATATAAGTGTGCCATTTATGCAGAAAATTTGTAGAAAATTCTAAAGTCTTTGCAAACTTTCAAGCACCACTGTATAAACCATCTCTTCAAGTTAATAAGATAAAATGCAGCTTGTCTATCCTGAATAATTTCTTCTGTTGGAAAGCTTAAAGTTATAGCTTTAATACTAACTGTTACAAAACGATGACACTGGCTTACAGAAAATGTATATCACCATATTAACAATCAGACACTTTTAAAAGATTATTTATGTGGCTCAACAGCACTGTGGTATAAAAACTCTAAATATAAATTTATGAAAATATATTTGTATTTACATGCTGTATACTGTATGTGCTAGATCTTAACATGGTAGGAATTGTACAACCCCAATTCCAAAAACACTTACTTTTCCAGCCTTTTGTTGCCCCGTCCCAACTATTTTGAAACATGTTGCGGCCTTCAAATTCAAAATTACCTTTTTTTTTTCTTAAAATGGTACATTTACTCAGTTTAAACCTTTGATATGTTTTCTATGTTCTTTTGTGAATAACATAAAGGTTTTTTGAGATTTGCAGATCAGAGATTTGCATTCTGTTTTTATTTACATTCATTTACATTTTACACAACATCCCAACTTTTTTTTCGAATTGGGGTTGTGTGCTGGAGTTCTGAAAAACAGATCATACACCCACCTTTTCAAATACATAAAGTGTCTTGAAGTGAGAATACAGTGTATTTTGCTTTATATTCTGCAGATAGTTGTGCGATAGACTGTATAATACAGAAGATAAATGTACACAGTGTAGATCTCTGAGAGACTCAACAGCCCTGAGGCTCATGCTACTTCTCAGCACTGTGCTGGAATTTCCTGTGCCCTCTCTGGTGCAGTGAAGGATGGGGTGGGTGGGCTTCAACACATCCCCCAGGCACAACCATTATGTCCTTTCAAAGTTTGTGCTAAAACATTTAGGCCTCCTATTACACTCGCTGTACGCTTTCTGTAGGTGAAACACTGCTTATTCAGAGTTTACATGAGAGAAAGGGCCTCTTATTTCTTACTTTCATAAAAAAAAAAAAAAAAACTAAAATATTGATCGAACATGTTAGAAGAAATGATCACAAAGCTAAGCCTTGTTTTTTCTGCCAAAATCTCTAGTTTATGATATATTCATATATTTACCAAAATGACATGGAAATGGGAAATGTTTTTATTTAGGCTACATTTTAATCTCATCTCTGTTTTCTCTGCTTTGGGAGGTCATGTGTACGAAGTAGCCAATATAATGTTTTGTATTTATTCTATAATGTGCTGATACCGTTAAAATATTAACACAACGAAATGCCAAGAGAACAAAAAGCCAATAACGAAGAACCTAATCAGTAAAAAAACGTCTGGAAATTGAAGTGATTCAAAAATGAAGGAGTACTGAGTACTAAATGCTTCATCAGATAAATGGCACAGTCAGAACAGGATGATGCAGGACATTTATAAACAAATCACCAGCAGACTCAGAGAACGTGGTGTTAAGGATGTAATCAGTGATATTACTGGAGATAAGCTGATAGAAGTTCTTCTGAAACCCAAAATGTAAACACAATACATACGTTCATCCTATCTGTGCAGTGTTCCCTTCAAAGACATGTTCAAATGTGTGAATGCTAGTGCAAAGGGGGAGGCAGGTAGTGATGCCTCCATGTCCTTATTAGCTGGCTTTTGGTGGTCCACGTCATTTGTTTTTTCTCCCATTTCCAGAGCCTGGGGTGCTACAAAGACCAGGGTTTCTCCTCTGAGCAAATATTTTATTAACAGCTGCGAGAATGGTGTTATAAAGAGAAGAAACTGGTGCTAAGAAACTCCACTTAAATTCCACCAAATCCATTGTATGTGGGATTTCTAATACATCTCATACAGTGTAAAATGTCTTTTAATGGCAAATATGAGAGTGCATACTGCAAACATATCATTGGAAGGCTGGTACAAAGCTCAATTTACATTACCAGTAAAGGTATGCTAATAATGTCCTGAGTTATGACTGTGTCTCTTTCTTTGAAGTGATGGTCTCTCCATCAGACTGAACTTTCAGTCTGGGCATCCAAAAGGCCAATAAACACTGAGGGTGTAGTCTGTCTCCTTCTGACAAACTGTGCCAAATGTTCCTGAATACTTATAGAGCACCAGAACCTTTCCAAGATGGCTTTGTAATGCAGTGTTAGGGGTTAAACTATCAACTCAACTCACCAGCTCAGTCTCAAGGCATACATTTTATAGCTATTTATATATAAAATATGAAAGACATCCAAAACTAGATGTCAATTTCAACGAGAGGACGTTTATAATTTAAACGTCCCTACAATTGTAATGTCACTGTATGCTGTAAATAGGGTGTAGGCGTATAATAAATAGCTTTTTCCCATCAAAGTGTAGTGCAGTAGAAGCGACAGCTGCCAAAATGTGAAAAGATCTTAAATATAGCAATGAAGCACTGCAGATATGGTCTATGCTGTGACTTTTTTCCATGCTATGTGGGTGTGTGTTTGGTGGTGGAGGTGGCGGGGGCGTTTGTTTAATTCTAATGAGGTGGTAAATGGCTCTAACACAGGAATGAGTCACAGACCTTTCATTTGCCAAAGAAAAATAAACCCGTCCAATATCTGATCCCATTCACCTAGTGTTTTTTCTGTGTTGTTTTTCAAAGGGGAACATAATGTACGCATAAAGCCGAAACGTCTCTGTTTTACACACAACCGTCTGCTCACGAACAAACCCCACATGACTGACGAGTTATGGCTTTAAGGCAGAGAGATACAGTACACGCTCCTCCAGAGCCAGAGAGGTTTGCTGTAGCCCTGTGAGAGAGGTATGATGGTGGAATATTAGGCGAGAGCGAGAGAAAAGTGAAAGGAAGGAGGAATTATGGCCGAATAGGGAAAAGGAGTGTGAGAACTGAAGGAGTGGGAAGATGGTGAGAGAGATGCGAAAGAGGGAGGCAGAGGTGTGGACATTTTTTTTTGTAACAGTTCTGGAGTAACCTGGATCTCTAGAGACTAAGGAATGGAGTTATGAGGAACCAGAGAGAGAAAGTAATGTTGTGGGTCAGTGCATTCCCTCCATGTCTCAGGCTTATTGGCCAGCCTTTCCTTCCCCACCAAAGCCCACTGTGTGTGTTTGCACAGCTGGGCGGACAGTGCAGATAGATGGACGGAGAGATCCCATCCACCCCCCCTCCAATCCCCCATCCCCAAAAATATCAACCCCCAGATTCTCTACTCGGCTTTTGTGCCCCCACCAACACTTCCACTGGGGGTTTCCTCCACTCTTAGCCCGAGGTACTACAGCCTCTGCCTGAGTTTGTTTGCTTTAGCAGGCCACCTCACCATGACTCCAGGCTCTCAGTATTTTTAGAGAGCTGTCTTTCGTTTGCCATGAAGATCTAACCACAGTCTGTTTGCCTTCCTATTATTTTCCCTCTGTTTTATTTATTTAATTTGTATTGTGCATTTTGTTCCCTATAATGAAACCCCATAGCTCTTTGAACACTCTTGATCTATAATAGCACAATAGTCAAAAATTCAAGGGGGGAATGTTATTGCTTTGGCCTGAATTGCAACACAGAGACACAGAAGAAATAGTCAGTCTTCAAAAACCACATCATACCGATAGGTAATTCATGGTAATAAGCATAGCTGACCACAAAAACTGCGGATGCATTCATATGAAAAATGTGTACTGTAGAGTCAATCTTTAAATTGCGGGTTTGTAAAAAAGTAGATTACAGACATAGTGCATTTAGTGGTCACCGTAGTCAGTGATAATGGTGGGCTATAACCTGTTCATGTTTAGGATTTCACCTCTGATTTGGTGGTATTTATTTAGCATATTTGCTATAATCATGGTGTTTTTGTAGGCCTACCATTTCGTTTGAGAAGACTAACTCAAATATCATCCTACACAGATTCCTTCATCAAAGAATAATAAATAATAGACTCATCCTCCATTTGACCCGCACATGTTATCGTGCTGCTGTGGTGCAGCCATGCATTTGCATTCCACCTGCGACTGAACGGACAGTGACTGCAGGTGGAACAGCTGGGCAGCAGATGTCACGGTTAGCCAGCATGCACAATCTCAGCACTGTCTTTATGAAAATACCTAGCCACCATTCCACTCGCTGCTCTGGTGGCCATTTTGTTTCTCAGATGCATGGCCGGGTTTCCTGTTTCACAAAAGGGGAATCACGGAAACAGTAGAAATTATGGTTGTGTGGTGAAAGACTGTCCGGCTGAGGTTAGTTAGGTCCTTTTAGCACTTCTGCACGCCTCTGGATCTGTTCAACAAGAAGCCAGCAGAAAATCCCAAACAGATGTCCATTTCTCCCGCTTTTATAAAACATGCATTTCCAATTACCTGTCAGCCTCTGAAGCCATGTGCCTTCATGCAGCCTGTAGAGCAACTCAACACAGCCTTGTGCTAATGTTCAGGAAGTATTACATCACCTAAAAATAAACTGAAACAGGTGTAAATATATTTGTGTGGCTAGTTAGCAAACTATAAATAAACATATTATTCCCAAATGCCCTTAAAACTCCCCAAATGAGTAATGCCCTCTAAGTCTAATAATATTCCCTTTAAACATAAAGTCTGTCAGAAAAAGACCAGTGTATATAAATTCATGAGTGCACCATCAAATGCAATAAAACAGACTAAATTAAGGTTTTAAGAGCTGTAGTTGAAGGTGGATATGCCATTTGTGACATAAATTTGCTTAGCTACTAAAGATTTAAATGTGCAAGTGTTTTGCAGAACTAAAATAGAAAGAGAAAATATATGATGCGCATGCACGGGTTTAAATGCATACTGATGATAAATCAGGCACTTACCGTGCACACCTCAGTTCTCGTCGTCAATTTGTTTAACAGATTTAAAGTGAAGTTTAATGCCCAGCTCTCGGGTGCTTTTTAAAACACTTTCCCAGCAATCAGCAAATTTGTGTACACAGAGAACGACATTCTCACTAAACCTCAACTCTTATTTACTCACTGTATCATGGTGCTCAACTTGCAATAACACACTTGCAGTTTGCATGGAAATCTACATGCAATCAAGCACATAAAATCAACGGTCTTCATGTGGTTCCAGCTAAAAAGTCCTGTTATATTTATGTGGCGATCCCATTAAATCACTGTATGCTTGGCTTTTATATGCCTTCTGCTGGAGGCCTGACACGTGGTTTGTTTAATTTCTCCCTTGATATTCTCCAAGAGGGTACAGACCATGTGAGTTTGGCATTCATCTTTAACTAACGCTCTCTGTCATCTCTCTAAGGATTCAGTTACATCCTTCAGAGAATGACAGGTTATGCCTGATGGTCCTCTGGGTCTTTGATTAACAAAGGATTGTGGGGTGAAAAATGGGAGGTTGAAAAAGAGCATGCGCCAATTCAGAGAAACAGGGGAGCAATATTTTGAGAGGAGCTGAGAGAGAAGGAAAGAGACAGCAGAGCGATATTTCTCTCCTCCCCAGCTGTGGAACCTCACATCTGGCTCCATGTGGGCCAGATTAATGCCAGGCTGTCAGACAACAGTGGCCATACCCCCCGACGGGAAATGTTGTTCTTGGAATGCCACGCCACCCTCAAAACCTTCAGACCAACTCCCCCGATCCCTCTCTTTTCCCATTCTTTCCCTTCCTCTTCTCTCTCTCTCTCTCTCTCTCTGTGTCTTTCTTTTCCCCCGTCTGCCAACATAAACCCCCAAAGCCGCAGCAGCTTCACTGCTGACGGGCAGAAATTAATCGTGAAGGCCTTACATGGAGTGATTTATCAACGGCCACTCCAGTTCACAGTCTGCGGTGAGGCAGGCCGGGGCCTGGGAGCTCTCAGGATCCCAGCCTAGGAAAAGTCAAAGAGAGAGAGAAAGAAGAAAGAGCCAGATTTACCATTAGCAAGTGCCACCTACTAAGACTCTCTGCAAGAGCAAGACTCATGATTCAACCAGTTCAGTTCATGAAAACTGAAAATAAAAATGTGTGTTCTGAGTATTTTGAGCATGATTTTAGAAAGCCTTCCTGTGAGCAAGTCAGCACAGATAAGTCTGAGTTGTTCTGGCTGCCTCTACTCAGTAAAGGTTACAGTCCTTACAGAACATCACCAATAGCTGGAAAAGGAGGTCTTGTCTCTCTCTCTCTCTCTCTCTCTCTCTCTCTCTCTCTCACATACCCACCCAACTTGAAAAATCTCCCACCAACCTCCAGCTGATCTCATCAGCCACATAAACACTTGCTCCTACCCTGGAGACTATGGGCACCATCCCAGAATAATCAGTTGCTTCAGACCTTATACAATAGCAAGGTCTCAGGAACATTGAAAGCTTTATCCCAAAAGGCTGGAAAGGGGACACTCTAGTCAAATACATAAAACTTTAATTGAACATTTACTGTGCAAGACTGTAACAGCAGAGGACACGTCACATTGACAGTCCGGTACCCTGAGATAACGAGTAGACATTTGATATAAAGTAAAGCCAGTGTACAGCAACACATCACTTTTATGGCCCGACCTCTTACATAAGGACGATTTTGAGCAGGCCTGGTGCTTTATGTGCTGTGTCCCATTTCAATGAACTCTCCCCTTCACTGAGGAGGCCTAATTCTGTCTCTGCGTAATCCTGTCCATGAAAAATTTGGAAAGTGGTAACTGGCCCTGTTACTCTACCCTCGTTCTCATGATGATAAATCAATGGCAGTTCAGGCTCATGATTCCCTCTAGCTCTCTCTCTCTCATACACTCTCTCTGTCCTTACTTAGGGTATCATTTTATTAAGTTTGTGGCAATATTGTTCAGCATATTATTTCCCATAGTAGAAATGCTACACACCTACCCAGTGTCCAGGTTTGGCAGTCCTGTGATGTAGTAATGAGGAAGGCGTCTATGTTCTAAAAGAAACAGTGATGGATGGCCTGCCACCCACCCGGCCATGGCAGCCTCTTGAAATATTAAGGGAAAATGTTGTGGCTTTGTCTGCTGCTTGTGTAAACGGGAGTCTGAAAGTAGGTCAAGCCCAGGATTATGTGTTGGACTGGACTACAATAGCTTGGTTTCTGTGTGCTGGACTAGCTACTTTAACCTGTTTTTTTTTGTGCTGCAGTGGACAAGTTTAGCCTGGTTTTTGTGTGCTGGACTGTTACACTTTAGCCTGGCTTTGTGTGCTGGACTGGCTAGTTTAACTTGGCTTTTGTATGCTGGACTGGGTCACTTTAGACTGGCTTCTATGTGCTGGACTGGGCCACGTTAGACTGACTTCTGTGTGCTCCACTGGGTCATTTTAGACTGGCATTTATGTGTTGGAATGGGTCATGTGTGTTGGAGTTAGATATTTCCGCTTTGCTTCTATGTGCTGGACTGGCCCACATTAAACTGACTGTGTGCAACACTGACTATTTTGGCCTGGGATATTTGTGCAAAACTGGGGTACTTTAGACTGTCTTTAATGTGATGTATTGGTTACATTGGGCTGGGGTTTGTGTGCAAAACCTGGCTACGCTCTTGGAAAAAAAGGTTTCCCCTACCAGCTTAAAGAGAAAAGAAGAGGTTTCATGTAGAACTTTCATGTAGAACTGTTAATCGTCCAAAAAAAAACCTTGAGGAACTTTTTTTTTCCTAATAGTGTAGCTTGGCTTCGATGTCTATAAAGGCCTCTTCATGGAGGTTTTCCTGGTTTATGTGTGTTGTATTGGTTAAATGCAGCATGCAGGCATTTATGAAGATAGGCCAATATAGCTTGCAAGCTTCTATGTAGGCCAGGGCTGGCAAGGCTTAGAGTCAGGAGTTCCTTGGTTTGCTCACACAGGGGCTTTTGGTACTTAGCAGACACAATTGATCATTTCTGCTGGGGAGTGGTAGCTTGGAAAGTACCAAACAGCAAAAGGATGGTATTTTTTAGAATTTTAAATTGCCCGTGTTAAATGGTGGCTTACCGCAGTTTGAAAGCTTCTGGTGTGCTTCAAGCCAGTTAACTAGTGGTTAAATAAGTCAATATTTATAACAATATTGCTGAGGCAAAATAAGGAAAACAGATATAACGGATCTGCAGATGTGTTTACCTTTTGGCACCCCAGGTAAATGGGTGTCACTTCTGTAAAAGCTTTATTGCTTGGAGTTCTAGCTTTTTTTTTTTTTTTTATAGGATGCAGGCAACTGGTCCTATAAACTTTTTCATTGGAGCTTATTTGCAGTATAAGACCAGCAGGATATGATGCCGCCTCTCTGTCTGGGGACTTTTTTTTTTTTTTCCTGTTTACTGTTTACTGTGCTCTTGAGAGCTACAGCACATGCCGTAGTCAGGTGGTCTAGACGTCTTTTGGCCAGGTGATGGACCTCAGTGAAAGGGTAGCAGTAAAGGGTTAGTCTGGGGAGAATGGTGTTTCCTCTGCAGTGGTCGCTACTTCCTGTACAGGTGGAGGACCTACCACTGACCCACAGCCCACCCCCGGCTTGTAAAAGCACATTAATTGCACTCCACCATGAGAAGCAAGATATTTAAAAGCAGGTACAAGCAAAGGTATTAGAACTGAGGAGGCACATTTTCCACTATAAATTCAGGAGGGCTGATGCAGGGTTTATGTGGGGAGGGCAGCACTTTAGGTGAACGACAGAATGAGAGAGAGGTACAAACTTAGGTGATATGAACTGAGAGATGGCACTTAAAGATGAAAGACACCTTAGTGAAAGGTTCCTACACCTATAAAAGAGACTTAGATTTGTCTGTTACTGTTTTAGTGTATTAAGAAATTTTATAGCCAATTCTATGTTCTTTTTAGACACTAATTGTAAGAGATAAACGTTTGAATGTAAAGTAATACCCAAGGGTTTTTCAACCTAATCTCAATTGAATCTGTGGTATATGAGATAGTAAAAATAATAACTAAAAATAATTTTTATGCTTTTCGGTGCTAAAACCCATACTAAAAGGAACTGAAAATCTGTTTACATCAAATGGAAGTCATTTACGAATTGTGGGCTGTTTTATTAATGTTGCTGTTTGTTAATTGTCCTTTTACCATATATATCACTGTGATTGCTTATTTTGCTTTTTTTTTTTTTTTTTTTTTTATCTTTTATGCTAAGCACTTTGAGATTTTGGACTCAAAATGAAAAGTGCTATATAAATAAAGATGATCATTATTATAATGGAAGCTGTTGAGCCATCATTAAGCAGTAATACAAAATTCAAATTTCATTATTAGGGCCATAGGCTTTCTGTATATTTGTACATTAAGATATAAATCTGCATAATGCATCCTTTCAGAGGGTAGATTAGTAGTTACAGATATACAGTCATGTGAAATAATAAGTACACCCCATGGAAATTGTTGGCTTTTTTGACATATGTGGACAATTTTTTGAAGGAAAATTTGCTTGTTCAATCATTTATTAAACAGAAATATCAATAAATGTGATATTCTTCTGTGGAAAAAGTAAGTACACCCTTGCCCCCTTTAGCAGAAATAACTTCTTGTAGGCATTTTGCATAATTGTCCACCAGGCTTGTGGAATTTTTGACCACTCTTTCATGCAATAATCTTTCAGTTGCAAGATGTTTGAGAGTTTTCTTGCATGTACTGTCTGTTTCAACCCCGCCCCCCCCCCCCCACACTAA
>JANDJT010000141.1:10574733-10586875 GCA_024331685.1 Stegophilus panzeri | reverse complement strand
ATATAAAGAAAAAAAAAAGAAAAAAAGAAAATCCATATCCGTACTAAATTCTGTTAATTAGATTTGTTGCTTGTAAATATTCCAGTAAAACCATCTATAAACTTCTGGTGACTTTCTTAGCAAATTCTGAAGTCACAAACCATTCAGACCTAATATCTTGAACTGATTTTCAAGCATTTACCTTTCATTATCTATCTATACACAGTAATAATACATGTTCCGCTGTCTCTGGGAGTCCACATGTACTCCACAAACCTGTATCATGTTTCCCTGTGATATGTAATGACTGATTTAGTGCTGTATGCCCTATTCAGAGACATGAAATAACCAAATCCTCTCTTCTCTTATCACAAATCAATCTCTTAAGACCTGCTTCTCTCTGTACAAATGCCTTCTTTTTCTTTCCTTATCCTACATTTCCTGCCATATTCCTCTTTTTATTGACCCTTTTATTTCGAATTTACTTGGTATAATGGTATACTTGTGTCTATTTCTGATTTATTTATTTATTTATTTTAAAGTCTTTCTGGTTATATCATCTACTTCCTCATTGCCTTCCACCCCTTCATGTGCTGGTACCCATGCAAAGAATATTTCTGTTCCATGATAATTTACTCTGTTTCCTCGTGTTAAAACCCCCCACAAAAAACAAAGGTTCAGTGGGATTTATCGCCACCTAGCGGAGAGGAGGAGCCAGAAACGGGCTTATCATATTTATTTGATGTTTCCTAATAAATGTGGACTTGAGGAAAATAAATTAAACCACCGCCACACACACACACACACACACACACACACACACACGTTGGGTTTATTTTCATCTTCTTTTTTTTTTTAAATATAACTAATTTATCTTGACACAAGTTTCACGACTCCGGGGTTTCTCCACACGACTCCACTTTCCTCCCTCAGTCCAAAGACATGTGTTGTAGGCTTATTGCCATTTCCAAATTGTCAGTAGTGTGTGAATGTGTGTGTGTGAGATTGTGCCCTGTGATGGCTTGACACCCTGTTCAGGGTGTCCCCCACCTTGTGCCCAGAGTTCCTCGGGATAGGCCGCAGGCTCCTCCGCACCCCCATGTAGGATAAGCAGTATGGAAAATGGATAGATGGATGGAAGTTGCACGACTTCTCACAGTTACATTTTTTAAAATTACAGTTACAATTTTTTAAAAATTCAAAATGGCGTGGCGGGCTCTGGGTGGGTGGGGCGTCCACAGTGCTGTTGTATTCTCAATTCAAGTAGTGTTGATTAATTTTCTACAACAGATATCTTTTCTATAGTAACAACTTACAGAGGGACTTGTATGACGGAAGCTACACATTAGCGTCACATCTAAAATTAATATTAAACAGATTAAAAATCTGTCATTTTTAAAACAAAGAACGAATAAGCATTGATATGATTGAATGTTGACATTTTCTGTATGAATTATATACATTTATGGAAGGAGTGTCCAGTGTCAGCACTTTTTTTTTTTTTTTTTTTTTTTTTTTTTAACCAGTCAGAAGTAAAGCGGTTTTCCTCCAGAAGAAGTTGTGTTTTGAAGTTTCTCAGTAACAGGCTGTATTTTCTTTAAAGAGAAATTAAAATTACGGTACTGTTTATAGCTTTTATAATGTAAGTGATCACAGGAACCGACTTGTTTCTTGGACATACACTACATTAAACGTAGCTTTAAACAGAAAAAAACATATGATGTTATAAATTCTTTAATAAATGCAAAATTGTAATCGTTGGCAAATTGATGTGGTGTGAGATGAATCAATCATGTTCTGTTATTGGATGGGATGTTATTGGAAAATAATCAATTCCGGAGTGGAAACGAAGCATCACACTACGATGTTATTGATTACTTTCCTATAACAGCACCTTGTTTATTACTTACTTTTAAAGATAGGGTTAGCTCACATTAGCTAGCAAAATCTGTAAACAAAATGATGTGTATCGTTGAATGCCAGTATATTCCTTTTGTACTCCTGAGGCAGGAGTACACCCTGGATGGTACACCAGTCACTCAGAGCAGCTTTCATTTCCAAATAAGGGCTCAATGACACATCTACAGTATTTCATTATATAGACTTTAAGCTACTTCCTTCCTTAAAATCCTCACCTGCTCCCAAAAATCATGTTGTGGTTCTTCAGTATTGAAACAAGATTCTTTCTATCATGGTTCTTAGACTAAACATTTCAGACTCGTACACCTGCACCCCATCAAGCTACTACAAGACTCTTGTCTTCAGGTTGATAGTTTTAGCTTATTATCCCTTTAATATTCACCATGCATGCATATTACTTTACCTTCTGCTATTTGGGGAGAGCCCTCATCTGGAGTGGCATATAAATTGCCTACAAATGCAGGTTGTATTTCTTGCACTGAAATTCTTTCTTCCTCAATTGAGAGGTCTCCATGTTTTAGTTGTGACAGCCAACACAGTGGTGGTCTCATCTCTAATTGGATAGTGGAAGCAATCTCTATCGCTTATGTGGCGCGTGGTCTCGCTTCGCCTCTGAGCATAATGGCTCATTCCACTAGGGGGGGTCGCTGCACACATTAATTCAATATTACAGTCTAGACATGCATTCCACCCCGGGCTTGCAGTGACCACCGGGCTCGGATCTTTTGAACAGGCCATACCCTGAGTATGAGGAAGTGGGTATTCTCGTTCCCACAGCATGAAGCTCATGCAACATTGAGTTCCCTTTGAAAGGGAATGTCTGGGTTACGCATGTAACCCTGTTCACTAAGAAGGAAATGAGAAGTTGTGTAGCTGCGGCATACTGGGGCATGCCTGTGAATTGCGTCTTCGCTTCAGATAATAGAGGCTGACGACATGGTTCTCAGGTGCCATTTTTATAATCACGCGACGCACTTAATTGTCACGTCACCTGACCACGGCAGGCCTATAAATAGGCGTGATTTCACACAAGCTTCAGATACCGGTCACACGCGAGGGTGCTTCCCACATCATGAAGCTCACATAATGTCTTGTTCCCTTCTCAGGGAACAGGGTTACATGCGTAACCCAGACGTTTTCTCCCACTGTCCAAAAAACATGCAGGTTACACTAAATTGCAAGTGTACTTGTGTGTTTGTTTTTTATCTCCAGACCAAATGATAGGAATACATGATAGTTTTGACCTTTTAGGGACTTATGTCTGGTCCTCTTTAGGATTTTTATTTTTTTTTAAAAAAGAAGCTAATAATTACCCTAAGGATAACGTGGGGTTTTGATGTATAACATTGTTTATCTACAGTAACACAAATCAATGGAAATACCCCAATGTGTGTGTGTGTCATAATCAAACAAAGACAAGGTGCATTTCAGTCTTTTTATTTCATTTTTATATGAAGCCTCTATATAAAAATACTGTAAATCAATAAATTATTCTCTTGTACAAGCATTTTACATTGTGCATTTTGTATATCTGAGGTCCGAGCATTCAATATGCTATACATGACAATTTCAGAGACAGACTCATCATTCCCATAACCCATAATCAGTAGGAATAATGCAGAGATGCAGGAGCAATGCATTAAGGAAGGGAAAGGGATAATATGAGAGAGAAAGGAAGTAAAGTTTACATGCAGGTTCTGTGCTCAATGATACAATGCTCTGCACTCACTAAATAACACTCCTAAGGCATCGTGTCCCTGAATGCTGATTGGTGCTCAATCCACGAGATGATCTCTCCCCCTTTTTTTTTTTTTCCACAGTAGCATTAAGTATCTTAGGGCCTGCTGTGTGCAGGAAATGTCCTACAGATGGCCATCAGCCCCATAACATCATTCCTACTGAGAGTGCATGAAAGTGACACACAAAGCTTGTCACGGCGATGCGCTCTGACTGTTGTACGTGATTTGTGGGATGCCATTGCTGGAGTTATCCATTACTTCCTGTTTGGAAAAAGAGAGAGAACAGGACAATCAGGGAGAGGCCTGATTATCTAAAATGCATCAAGTAACGATCTCCACTAAGGTTGAGACACAAACTATCTATTTTTTTTTTTTTTACACCCACACACACAGAGCTGTCAGTCACCATAACAAATCTCTGAGAAACAAGTGCAAGCCTACACTGAGACACTGAGAAACACCGGGACTCTGCTCTCCTCTCTTCCGTTCCTCGTCTACCTTCTCGGACATCTCGTGCGAGTGATGCAGCGAGTGCTCGCGCTCCAGGAACATGCGCTGCTGCTCGCTGCTGGCTAGACGGCACGTCAGCCACGTGCACAGGGTGCAGCTGCTGATCCCCAGGCAGGCCAGAGACATGGCGGCCATGTGCAGCGAACGCACAGTGTCGGGACGCTTCACCAGCGCCCGCACAAACTGGAAGTTCAGGATTCCTCCGATTAGGCCGCAAATACAGCATGCTGAGAACAGGATCATCTGAGTGTATGTGAGAGAGAGAGAGAGAGAGAGAGAGAGAGAACAGATGAGTAAGAGAGAGATGGAAAGCTTAAAACCTTCGCTTTCCTTTTTCTTTTATAGATTAATCAGGATTACACTGGCTACCTGTGGCATCCAAAATAAATCTTAAAGTCCTTGTATGAGTATTTAAGTATTTATTAGTTGTAAGGGTGCACATACATATTTAGCACAGTTCCTGATGTACACTTATTACACTCTCCAAAAAAAAAGGTTCCTGAAGGGTTTTTTTTGGAAATAGTGTTCATTTTGATTTCCATTTGGAACATATTCTTACAGTAAAACGCTCTGTTGTAAGGTTCTACTGTACACAGAACCGTATGAGTTCAAACACAGTAACTCCTTAGGTTTCTAGATTAAACCTTTGTTTTTTTTTCTTTTTTCGAAAAATGCATCCACAAAAGTCAATTGCAGAGCTGTTTTTAATTTGCTCAGTGGTTAAGAATGGAATATTTAACAAAGATATTTATTTTTGGATAAACATGTTTGATATCCATGAGTGCAGAATGTTTCTGTGAATTTTTTTTAAACAAAAGATCAAAAGGTTAAACAATAAAGACAAATTTTCACAGCCTTCAAGGGTGGCACTATTATTGGAGGGCACTGTAACATTTGCCAAGTGACTAATTTAGCTAAATTCACAAGTCAGTTATATTTAATTAATCGAGGGAAGTAAAATTCATGTTTTTGATTAAAGTATGATTAATTGTGCAGCCTTACAACATTTATTATAAACTGTCTGAGAGGCAGCAGACCAGCCCCAGGTTTGCATATTTTGGCCACATTATGGAATCTGCTTAAAGGTTAAAGCCCATTCAGCAGAGAAACGCAGAATGAGGAATAGAGGAGAAAATCAGCAATGAGTTTAATAGCCATTCTGGATTCTGCTGTCCTGTTGTTTTTAACTATACAAACTGTGGCAGAGAGAAGTGTTATTTAATGTCACCATAATGCAGCATCATCACTTTTTTTTTTTTAGTAACTTTTACCTCCAAATGTTTAGAGAGTGCACTCTCAGCTTGTGTTATTTAGCCACAGTCACGACTCCCATTAGCGCTTTACCGTTGATTACAATGACCCACGCCAGCTCTAATGACCCTGTCACTATTGCTGTAAGTGCACTGAGCATTTGAAATTAGAAAAGACACACCCATTTTGATTAGCCTTCACTCTAAACCAGAGTTCTGCAGTCTGGAGCCAGTAGGGACAAAGTGAAACCTGATGGATTAGTGGGGAACTCGTGGTATGGAGGAAGTGGTAGCTCAGTGGTTAATACGGTGGACTGCTGACCGGAAGATTGTGAGTTCAAATCTGCCAAGCAAGCCATAGCTGGGCCTTTGAGCAAGGCCCTTAACCCTTAACGTATATGTAAGTGTATGGGAAGGGGGTGGGGATATCTGCAGTGTATAATGTAATGTCTATGGTGATTCAGTGGTAGATATAGAGGAAAAGATCCAGGGAAAGCTAGCGATCCTGAGACCAGTGGTTAATGAACTGGGCCACCGCTGAATCCTTTCCACTTACCCCCATCAGTGACAACTAGGCCAGATTCCCTTGTGCATGCCCTATATTAGAATCTAAAATAACCCAGTTATGCCACAGAGGAACACAAAATCCCAACACATTAAGTAGTTTAAGGCATTTATAAAAAGAGTTAATATGTAGTTTTAAAACATTTCATATCAGCTCACTGTTGTTGTATATGTTTTGCAAAAACCTTATGAAGATAGCTATAACTTGTGAACTTCCAGAAATTTCTCAGTGATTTAACCATGTATGTAAGTGGATGGACATTAATCCTGATAAAACGTGAAACTCTGAAAGTCCGACCTCTGACTAGGAAAAAAATGAAGAAAACGACATCTTACCTCATAAATTCTTACTTATAAACTGGGGATGGTCACCTCAACCCCAAGTACAGCAAGTGACATCAAATCAACATGGCTCCCCAGAGCACCAACATTAAACAACTTACTTTATATGAGTTATATTGTATATACAAGTTCAATCAAGTTAAATAACACTGACAATACAGTTTGCTGTTTTGAGGAGGTAAACAAACATCACTCATCACAGTTAGCTGCCTAGTTTGTTGCTAACAAAAGACAAACATGGAGGCGTCCATGTTTGTTTCTCATTTTGTAGTTTCGACTTTTCTCTTCTGAGGTAAGTTGAATGCAGCATAAATAGCTAACCAGCTACACTGCAAAACAACAACAACAACAACAACAACAACAACATATTAGTAACTGGAAAGATCTTAAATGTACAGTAGTCAAACTGAGCTAGTATTTTCTGTTATAAGATTACAATCAACCAAATATATGATAATTAAACCTATTTCTAGACATTTCTATACATTTCAAGCATTACAAATTTCTCATTCTATCTGCAGATAATTTAGCTTCTTTCTAGAAATGAGCAAAATCATGTGCCAATAGGACAGAAATGTCTAGAAATAGGTTTAATTATCATATATTTGGTTGATTGTAATTTCATCACAGGAAATACTAGATCAATTTGACTATATTCAAGATATTTTAACTTGCTAAGATGTCATTTTCTGCAGTGTAGCTAAACAGTGATTAGCTCCTGTACGAGTTAATGACCTGTTCTCTTTGCATGTGATTTTGTACATTTTAAAAAAGATATTGTTTTAGGGCATTAAATACAATTAAATTGTATTTCTGTAACATATTTAGCTAGCTAGCTGGCTAGTTTACACACTAGTTACCTGTTCTATTGCACCCTATTTTTTTGTGTTAATAAAGATATTGTTTTAAAACATTAAACACCGACTCACTGCCTTAAATCGAATTTCGAAACTTTTTGAGGTTATTTCAAAGCCAAATCTTTCACTGGAAGATATTGGTTTAATATCAGATCATAGCTAGCTAATAATTTATATTGACTTAGTAGTTGCAATGTATGTACCATCAGGTATCATTAAGTTGCTAGTGACAAATTAATCCTTTGTTGTTGCATTTCTGTCATTGCCTACATTTGTTCAGGTTGTTTACTTAGACAAATCATGATAGCTGGCTACTACCTGACTACTTTTGTATATTAAACATAGTAATATCTGGCATCTGCTCGTCCTCAGTGTGTGTATTTTTCACTTATCTGTGTCCTTATATCCTCTGGTCTACATTGTAGCTAGTGTGCTACTACTATCTAACTTGTGACAAAGATTTTATGACAGGCTTGGGAACAAAATAAACAGATTAAATAATGTTCTGACCTCAAAACGCAGAGAACAGAGACTGGGGAATAAAAATACATATGCCAAAATAGCAGCTAGATGTGATGATTTTAGCTAGCTAGCTAGAGTTAGCAGACTTGCTTACATCTATCAATCACAGAGTTGCATGAAGCCTTGGGTAAAACGCCTATGTTGGTGTCTTTACTATTTAGGCATATACTTAAGTGTACTTATGGGGTTTAGGATGCAGCCTTGAATTCTCTCCGAATGCGTTTCTGAGCAATTCCGAA
Organism: Stegophilus panzeri; assembly: GCA_024331685.1. NCBI lineage: Eukaryota > Metazoa > Chordata > Actinopteri > Siluriformes > Trichomycteridae > Stegophilus > Stegophilus panzeri. The sequence continues at coordinate 10,578,953 of JANDJT010000141.1, read as the reverse complement.
ACTATTGGAATGACCAATTCATTTGTTTTTTTGCTGTAGACTGAAGACATTTGGGTTTGAGATCAAAAGATGAATATGAGAAGAAAGTTTTGAATTTCAGCTTGTATTTCCTGGTATTTATATGTAGATGTGTTAAGCGGCACAGAACATAGCACATTTTGTATCAGACCATCCAATTTGTAGGCAAGCAAAAACACTGGAACATGTGACTGACAGGTGTTTCTTGTTATCCAGATTGGAATTTGCAAAGAAATACAGAGATGACCCACAAAAGTTCTGGAACCAAGATTAACCTCTACCAAAGTGATGGGAAGGCCAAAGTGTGGAGAATGAAAGGATCTGCTCATGATCCAAACCATACAAACTCATCTGTGAAACATGGTGGAGGTAGTGTCATGGCTTGGGCTTGCATGGCTGCTTCTGGAACAGTCTCTTTAATCTTTATTGACGATGTAATTCATGATGGTAGCAGTAGAATGAATTCAGGAGTAAGTCTACAGGAACATTTTGTCTGCCAATTTACAAAGAAATTAATTGCATCCCATTAAACGGGAGGAACTTCATCATGCAGCAAGACAATGATCCAAAAACTCAACAAATACTAAAGCTGAAATCCTAAACTCTCATTTCATATCCATCTTTTGATCTCAAACCAAATTACTTTGGTGTATATCACAAACAAATAAATTGGCCTTGCTGTTCCAATAGTTTCGTAGGGGACTGTATAAAAATATTTAACAATTTTGCCATTTTGTCATACATATATAAGTATATCCAATGTTATATACTGCAACATATTTAACATTGGATATACTTAAGCTGCTAAAAAGTTTATACCATTAAAGAGTCAGCAAATTCTCTGTCGTGTTATTATTTATTTTTGCAAAAAGTCCAAAAATGTCGAGCATCTGGTCTCAACCTGCCTCCTCCCAGCTGAGAACTGCCACTGTGCTGATTCTGTATGTGACATTTTGCCGTGCCATTATTTTGTCGCCTTGTACACTTCCTTTTCCTGTTGGCCTAAGCAATGCAAACAGGTTTAGATAAGCACTTTCCATCCCAAACCCGCAGCCTCTACTGCTTTACTACAGCAAGCAAAAAGTGATGAGCCAATGGAAAGAATATGGGTAATTTACAGCCGTTCTAACGCAGTAGAGTGTCATAAATGCCATTACAAAGAACCATTATGAAACAAGAGAGGCTATCAATTCAGTCATTTACTAATCTGTGGAAACATTTCAGTCATTCCGATGCGCATATAATAAATTCAATCAACAAGAGAAAGTGGGAGTATGAGATATGGAAAAAGAGACAAGGCAGTTGATGTAGAAGATGCAGAAATAACATAAAAGTAACTCATTATGGTGCAATAAAAGGAGGAATGGTGGGGGTTTTATAGACACATCATAGATAAGTCAAGGGAGAATATGAGCAAGGGGATGAGAGGAAAATAGAAGACAGACAGGACGGAAAAAAACAAGGCGTCAGAGAGAGGGCGATGTCAAGTCCTTCCATACTAGGTTTCACTTTGCTATAGAGTTGTCATTAATGCTCTCTCCTGTGACTCCTCCACCTCTCTGTTCAAGGTGTCTAATTGAATCTCCTTCTCCATGCAGTATCATAGCGCAGAATGTCTCTGTACACATGCAGGAAATGTGCACATCTCTGAGACATGGCCACAGAGGAAATGCAGCTAAGAACCCATTTAACAGTAAGAAAAATTCCCCAGACCCACTCATTACAAATTTATTTTATGAAAGTAATTCTTTCATGAGAAGAATAGATTTCTTTTTATTTTATTAAAACTGTCATTAGACTACAACTGTCATTAGATTTATTGACCTACTTGTTTTGGAGTTACTGAAGTTTGGATTAAACCCACACAAGTGATCAGTTATAGCAAGTAATAAATCGAATAACTTTTCCCACCACCAAAGGCCCTGTTTACATTAGTGCGTTTTCGTTTTAAAACTGCGTTTTAAAACCATCCTCGTCCACACTGGCGTTTCCTCTGTGGTCCAGAAACGATCTCCTTCCACACTACACAACTGAAACCGCATGTCACATGACCATTCATGCACAGTGGGCATGCGCATACAAGTGTAAACAGGAAGTTGGATGCTAGTCCAAACCGGCATTCCATGTAGGGCTTATACCTACATACACACTTGAAATGAGATTTCTTGCCGATCGCTCTAATCATAGCTCGCCTCTTCCGCATGTAGGCAGCTGCAGTATTATAAAATATAGAATTTAACCACACAACGGCTGCTAAGAATTACTACAAAGCCAGCAAAGCTTGCGGTTCAGTCTCCGTGTTGTTGTGTATACGATCAAGGTAGCGTAATAGTCATATGGTAGGGGTTTGACGAATCAGGGAAGGATGCGTAATGATCCAGAAGACCCAATCAGGGAGTGAATGTGGGAGAAACCATGCCTTCGTTTTCAAATGTCTTCGTTTTGGTCCGTTTACACAGCCCGTTTTAGTTTTCAAACTAAAATGTGGTCTTCGGCGCTTCCAAAAGTCTGTGCTTTCGAAGGTCGAAAATGCCAGAGTAGTGTAGACGACAGGCGTAACCGTAGCAAAAGTTTTCAAACGAAAACGCACTAGTGTAAACAGGGCCTACCAGTCTCATAAAATTGCAGGCCCCCTGGCCAAGCTCCACACACTCCACAGCCCTCACTTTAACAACCATGGTTTTATCTAAATAATTCCAGATAGAATGAGGCGGTAAGCAACTGTAACTTGTGAGAAATGTCTAGGAAATTAAGTAAGAGGTCAATGTGTTTGGATTTTATTTGATTTCTTACCAATGGAGTCGTAAGAAAAGGTATGGCTGTGGGACTATCCCTGCCCCTAACTTTAACCTTTCAACTGAGTTTTGTAAATGTTGTTACATATTTGAATTAAATGTTGTTTTAGAGTTTGTGTCAGTCAGTTTAGAATAATGTCTGTACCAAATCTTCTAACTTTTCAATGTACTGTTTTTACTATATGAAATTAAGCTTATGAAGAGTGACTCCTCAAACAAGTGTGACTAAATGTGACATTTACGGTTCATTTACTGTGGCATGCTAATGAAATTTGTAATATTTAGAAATATACCACAGCACAGTTGAATTCTGAAACCACATTGGTCAGAAGGTGTTGATTAATTTTCTAGAACAGCAGCTCTGACAGAACGTCCAGCTGTATGTCAAATCACAGGTTTATATTAAGGTTCTTGTTGGAATACCTTATCGTTTCTATAGTAACAATTTATACAGGGACTTGCATAGTGGATCCTCCTCATAAAATGGATTAACAAATTTTTCATCACTGATATGGTAAAGTTTTCTATCAGGTGGCATTTACAGTATTTAGCATATTTAGAAGGAGTCTCCAGTATGAACATTTTGCAGTCAGAGGAAAAGCTGTAACTTTAAGTCTTACAGGAAAGTCAGAGGACAGATCACAGTTTCTCTGCAACTTCAAGAAAAAGAAGTAAGAAAGGCTGTTGAGGGAATGACTGTTTATAGTTAGAATAACCTAAGTGATAATAGGAACTAACTTGCTTCGCAATAATCATTAGCAAATTGCTGTGGTATAAGAGGGAAAATAATCAGCTTTCAATTGGGCTACATGACATCACTGTATTCTCAGTTATTTTCTTATAAGCGAAAATACCGTTTCCTGTTGTGGTGTATTCCTTACAGAGTGTACACCATGGCAAGGTCTTATATGTACAGCTAAAATAGTTGTCACTACTTGTACTCACAACCAGCCCAGTCCTTTTTCTCGCACACAGCATCCCACAGAGCCCACAGACAAGGAACTAGAAGAGGAGACATAGCAGAAATACATTACTGTACTGTGTTAAAAGTGCTGAATAAAAAAAACATTGAAATGTCACCACCTGGGCTTGAGGTCAGAAACAGACTGCATGCTATAATTACCCATACTATCCTTAACCCTGCTGTATATCTAGCCCATCAATACAGGGCCGTATACAGTATGGGTGTGATCTAGAGAACAGAATCGCAAAAAGGCTTGCAATATAGATCACGTCTGACCTGACACACCCAAGAGGTTTACACTAAAGTGCCCAGAAGAGGGGTTGTAATTGGTTTTCTTTCAGGGCAGACAAACTGAACGTCTGGGATCATGCCATATCTCTCTCTCTCTCTCTTTGTATATATATATATATATATATATATGTATGTGTGTGTGTGTGTATGTG
>JANDJT010000141.1:10564538-10574633 GCA_024331685.1 Stegophilus panzeri | reverse complement strand
ATATATATATATATATATATATAGATAGATAGATAGATAGATAGATAGTAAAAGGGAGCAAATTTAATTTTCTGTGAAATAATGATGAAATCTCCACTGCAGAAGAGGATGTATTTCAAATAAACAGTCTGACACTGTTTAACGCAATACGTTTTATGTAGTGTCAGACTATTTAGTCAGAACTACATATACGATATTAAGAGTATACTGAAGAGTATGGATATTACACTCTTAGAAAGAAAGAGTACTAAACTATACCTTTCCTTGTTGCTAGGGTGGTACTGTCAAGAGTGTATCTCTTAGTGCGTATCTTCTCCCTAGACGCACCTTTAAAGATTGACACCAAAAACTAATTATAGTCCATTTATGTATCTTAAATTATTCTTAAAGGTACACTATATCCATGTTGTCAGGCAAAAGATACATATTACAGGTACAACATCTGTATATTTGAGGGTATCACTACAGCAACAGGGAAAGGTACAGTTTGGTACTATTTTTTCTTGGTGCATGACTCCTGAAACCAAATATAGAGCTATCATCTCTGAGATCAAAATCTGAGATTTCATTCTCAGAGAAAGAAGCAGCAGACTATACTTTTGCTGGCCACTAAAGTGAAATCCCATCATGTACTTTTAGTTGTATCTTTGAGCAGGAATTATGAACATAGTGCACTTTTAAACCTCATTTAACATACAACCATGGGGTTTAAGGTCTAATAATGTACATAAACAAGTTAAACAAGTACACTACATTCAGTTTCCTTAAAAAATGATGCATACTAAATGTATAGAAGATGTTCCCTTGAGGGGTTGCTGCTTTACATTTTAATTTAAGCTTTTAATGAGCTTTTTACAAAATGGGACTTATATTCCTAACAGCAAGAAGCTAACAGTGCGAGACTCTAGAGAAATTTGCTTGGTTAAAATGAGTTTAAAGTTGTCATATAAATAAATGTATGTAACGTATGGACAGATAAGAGATTTACAAAAAAAAAAAGAAGAAATAACTACATGAACTGCACAAGCTGAGAGAACTGCATATAGCTGCGAAGTTTTAATGAGTATTAGACTGAAGTTTGCACAAAGTACCTTATATATTATATTATATAATATTTTGTTAAATGGCTAAATTTACTGTAAGTAATATTTGGAGCTATAGCACAGATTTGCCTGAAGAGCAAAATGATAGCATTGAAAGCTGTAATGGTTATTAGGCTGGAGTTTGCAGGCTACTTAATATATTAATAACTTTTTTAAAATCCCTTTTATGATCTCTATGGATATATGGAGGTGTAACATGAATTATGATTTGCATGAAGCGCACAAAATGATAGAATTGCGCACAGCTACGACGTTTTAATGGTTACTAAACTGAAGTTTGCAATAAATCCCTTCATAATTTAATATATGCTGTTAGTAGTATTTGGAGCTGTTAAAAGAGGTTTGCATGAAGCGCACAAGTTGCGCATAGCTACGAAGTTACACTGGTTATTAGAGTGGCGTTTGCGCACAAACGGAACAAAGACAACACAATGTAAAGTGAAACGTACACACACCCCGCTCCACACCGGGGACGCATGACCCTGCTGCGTCTTGTGCTCGTGTCGCGCTCTGCTGATGGCCACGGCCCCGAGCGCGATGCTGGCCGCTCCGAGCCCCACCTGCAGCACGGACAGCACCAGCAGACTGCATACGATCTTCCGGCTGCTGCACATCCTCGCTCGGGCATCCTTCCCGCAGCTCCGGAGCAGTGCGGTCCGCTTCGGGCTTGGCCCACCTTAATCCATACTTCTTCTCACTCCTACTCACTCCTGTAGAGCTCCTGTGGAGGGTAAGTGTGTAGATCACTCCTGTAGAGCTCCTGTGGAGGGTAAGTGTGTAAATCACTCCTGTAGAGCTCCTGTGGACGGTAAGTGTGTAAATCACTCCTGTAGAGCTCCTGTACAGGGTACCGCTGAGCGCATCTCTACTCCAAATGAAGACGCCTTCTCGGTGCACGCGCTTCTCCACTAAGAAGGGATGACTATTGTAGCAAAGTGTTTACAGTGCATTATAAGTCAGCCTCTCTCTCTGCACACACACACACACACACACACCCTCAGCCCCTCCTCCGGGCCATGGCCACTCACAGGTCTGTAGGAAGCACCGGAGAAGCAAGCGGATGCAGGCTGCAGTTTGAATAGTTGTAGTGCTAATGCAGAGATACAAGTACAGTAGGCTATTAGAGGGCACATTGGAATGTGTGCCTGTGGATTACTGCACTCTCAGTAATAAAGGTACCAAACTGTACATTTACTTGCAGTGGCGGTTCTGGTGCCCTGGGTGAACTTATAAGACAGAATATAACATAAAGACAGAACAATATTATAATGAGTCTTTGTTGATCACATATACATTACAGCACAGTGAAATTATTTTCTTCACATACCCTAGCATGTTAGGATCAGAGTGCAGGGCAGCCATTATACAGCACCCCTGGCAGTGAGGGTTAAGGGCCTTGCTCAAGGGCCCAACAGTAGCAGCTTAGCAGTGCTGGGGGTTGAACCCCCGACCTTCCAATTAGTAACCTAGAGCCTTAACCACCAAGCTACCACTGCCCCAAACAGTAATTATCCAAAAATTATATTTACAACATCAAGACCCATACAAATAGTTAAATTAAATATAAGAAATAGATTTAAATAAAAATAATACAAGCAAAAAATATGCATGCGCGCACACACACACACACACACACACACTCACACACACAATGTCCCAAATGGCAAAATATTAAGCTTTTAATTTATCTTAACATCAAATCACTGGTCAGGAAATTAGCCAGAATTAAACAAAAAGATAAAGTAACTTATAGCTTTTCCTTTGATTTCTTTAAAAGTTTAAGCATTGAGGGTAAACTTGCAGACAGCTTTTTCTTTTTTAAATGTTATTTATTTTCTTTATTTTATTTTATTTTATTTTATTTTATTTTATTTTATTTTTACTGTATTTTAATTCTGTACACCCAGACATGTGTTAGTTTGAATTTTAGATCAAACATTTTACTCATGATCATGATTTTCACCTTTGCCTACAAAAAGACTAAATAAGTGAATTTCCCTTTCTTGCTTTCCCCCCAAACAGTTCCCAGCAGCAAAAGTAACTACTGGCACAAGAGGTCTCAGGAGTGCCTTTGTTAAATTCTTGCTCATTTTCTGACCAATGATGTGTTGTTAAGACCATTAAAAGCTTAATATTTTTTAATTTTGAACTTGGCCCATTTTTCTTTGCCCAGGAGTGTATATAATTGCATATTATAAAAAAGATGCACAAAATAAAACTAAGTCCATTTCTACATCCTACAGTAAATATAAATGCTGACTGTTCTTGTATTTCTTGTCGCAAAGTCATCAATGATGCTATCATAGGAAACCTTCCCAGCACCCACATGATTGAATACTGACGACAGTAATCAAGGGTCAAGTCTTTATTCCTACAAAATTAAATACCTGATACGATGACATTACATCACTGACATGCAGATGAGTGATAGGAGTGACTGCACATTTATGTCAGTATCCGTATCACCTCCCAGAACCACCTCCCGGGGAACGAGACTCGCCAGTGCCAGTTTCCGTCACTGTTTCCTTGTATGTGGGGACCATCAAGGGTGCATGTTTTGTTCCTTTAATATGTCTCTTTTATCACGTGTTATACCTTTAATTAGGTGTTAGTGTAGTGGTGCTTAAGGTACAATTATTTATTTAAAATTCTTTTTAATAAGGTTTCCAGGTAAAATCTACACACCAAAGGCACCAAACATGTCCTCTTGATGGTACCACCAGCTGACAGGGGTTTTTATTATTTGTACATGCACAGACAAGTAGCATGCAGTTAATATACACTGATTTATTAATAGTTAATAATAATTTCAGTGTTTAAAAGCTTAGCTTGAAATGAGAGTGGTAGCTCAGTGGTTAAGACATTGGGCTTCTGATTGGAAGGCCCTTGAGCCTTAACCCTCAACTGCTCAGGTCAAATGTAAGTTGCTCTGGATAAGGGCATCTGCCAAATGCCTTAAATGTAAGTGCACTTAAAGAATAGGTGTCTGGTGAACATTCATCTTTAGTAAGTAAGTAACTGGTTTATCTTGGTCAGGGGCATGGATCCTGGAAAACACTGGGTGCAAATTGATACACACCAGCACAGTGTTTTTTTATTGTCTTGCTTGTTTTGCACTCTAACCTTTTCTAATTTGCACTGCATGTTGTCTGGGGATTATCCTGTATCGTACTGCTGTCACTTTTCCATAATGTATTGCTCCAAGGTCTTGGCAAACGGTATCTCTGTCTATAATCCTATACGCTAGAATCTCTCTACTACTCTACTAGCAGGCTAGAAACACCCCTAGAAATTTTTAAACACACTAATTGGAACCTTTACCAAAAGTGTCACTGCAGGGGAAGTAGTAAAAATGACTGCCCAGGGGCTTTACATAGAGGGGGTCCTCAAGGGGCCAGGGAAAACAGTGGATTTGCACAGAGTGTAGAAAATTTTGAAATTTTAGAAACCTTCTCGTCTGACAAGCACATATCAGACTTAATATAAAACGTTAGCAGTAGCCTGGAATTCAAGAGATAGACATTTCTAATATCTCATGTAGATTAACTACATAATCTGTACAAAACTTAATGTGATGTACATTACATCATGCTCTCACATGGGACATTCAGCGTGTCATGTGTCTTGTGTAAATGTGATCCTGAGTGTAAATGTGATTTGTTTTGTTTTGATTAACTGGACTAACAGATAAGCTTTATCATTGCACATTCTAAAACAGCTCTATATCAGATTAGTAGGTTTACCTCACTATAAACGGCACTGTGATCTGGTTCCTGTATTACAGAAAACAGATGGCATTTGTTCTCTCTCTCTCTCTCTCTCTCTCTCTCTCTAACACACACACACACACACACACACACACACACACACACACACACATTAATTATTATTCATTAAAAACCGACCACAGTGCAAGCGCTTTGTCTACCTACCTTGTATTTTGCGCATTTCCGTTACAGAAACTTCATGTGTCATGAATCTAATATTGAAGTGGGTTGGGGGTTGATATAATTCACCATGTTGGAGTTTGCAAGTTTGAATCCTGACAATGCCACAGCCATCCGTGACTGGGATTCTACAGAGCAAAAATGGCCAACCTCAGGGCTGTTTCTGAGCTATAAGGGGTCTTACGCGACAACTTAATCAGTGTCTTCCCTCATCCAAATAATTTATATTTAGTATCTTGGATTAGGAATTTCTGTATGTTCTACTTGTTTTAATACAGCCCATAGATAGTAACAATCTACTTATTATAGCACTAATATCCATGCTAGCTGTTAACATTAACTAAAATAATTTAGACATGACTAGGGGAAATTAGTTAGGTTTATAGTCAAAACACACACACACACACACACACACACACACACACACACATACACACACACACACAGAATGTGGAACATAGAAGTCATGCAGTGTGGGGTAAACTGTAATTACATACATTCAACATGCATACACACGTACATATAATTGCCCTTGTAGTATGGTGCCACTGCACCGCAACAATTTTGCCACTACATACAAACAGGCCTGTGTGTTTTATGACACAAATGACCACTAAATATCTGTCATGCAGTGGAGCTTGAAATCGCTGACCACACTAGATGTTAACTGTTCTTCAATGACATGCAAGCCCTCACATTCGTCAACAAACTCATGCTATGCAAACAGTTTGATATTTTACTTTCTAAAATTATTTTTGCTCTTTCACTTTCACCTTCTTGCATGACTCTCTAAAAAGGCCCAGCTTTCTCGCCGTCAATTAAATCAGTGGTCCAGATGCACTTTGGGGCACTCAGCATCATAACTAACTCTTTGGCATTTTTCCTGTAGCAGTATACATGAGCACACATGCTATGACAGCAGGTCCTGCATCCCATGGAGAGTGTGAAGAAAATACAGTCTAATTGCTGAAGTAGGCTAATTGTGTTGGGACAGTTTAGATATATCCCACACACGAATGTGATGCCTACAGTAGTTTGCTTTTTAAAGCTGTATCATAAATCTATTTATCCATTCTCACGTCTAGACTACTTTTGGCAAGCATTAATCAAGTCACTTGACCAAATATAGTGCCAGGAGAAGAGTTTAGAAAGTGAAAAATGTTCACATCCAAGTAATAGAATATGATGATATGTAGTACTATAGCTCTAGTAAAGACTACCATTCAGTCTCACTTTTCCACCAGTCTCACTTTACCACAACACAGTTTCATGTTTCATTTGACTTGGCTTCAACCCCCTTAAGCTTTGGTCTTGACTAAATCTTGGCTAGTCCTGCTCTTGACTAAATCTTGGCTAGTCCTGCTCTTGGACTAGCCAGGATTTAGTCAAGGCCAAAGCTTAAGGGGGTTGAGGCCAAGTCAAATAAAAAGTTTGACTGAGTCAAGATAGAGACCAAAAATTATAAAATCCTTTTTGAGTTCAAGCCATTGAAGGATGTACAAACATTTTGTATGTAAAAAGAAAACACCAACATTAATTTTTGTTTGAGACTAAGACCATATTTAGCTAGACCAATTCCCAGGACTGAGACAGGTCCAAGTAAAAATGCTAGTAAGTCAAATTCAACACAGAAAACATCTTGACACCGGACTCAAGTCATTTAACCCTACGTATTTTGCAAAGATTTCTTGAGAAGTCAAATGTCCATTTCAACTCTCAGCTAACAATTAAAATTTAAAATAGCTATGTGGTAAGTTTACTCAGAACACCCCCCCCCCGTTTTCCTACTCCTGTGTTCGCACCTTTTTTCTCTTTGTTTCTCTGTTAACTCAGGTACAGACTGATGAAGCCGCTCACCATTTACAAATTCCTTTGTCTCCCCGAATACCATTTGCACACATTTACATACCTTCCTGAATAACATTTGCCATATTCCATTGACTTCCTGAAAACCATATATGGCATTGTTCCTGTTCTACATTGATATGCTTCCTGTTTTATGTAATTATGCTCTTCCACTTAACCAATCAATAGTTAACCCAATGTCTCTGTTGTGTGTCATGCATGATATATACTCTACCTTTTGTTATTTGGTAAACTCTCCTAAGCTTGGTGTGGGAAGTGTATAGCAGGGCGAGGGTGTCGAGTTTCTTGTGTACTCTCGCTTTCTCTCTTCTTAAATTCTCTATTCTTAAATACTAACACTGTGTAATTTCAGCTATATCATTTTATGCCACTTGTTGTCAAAAGTTTCAATAGCTTCAAATATGCGCAGCCATACAACCAGGCTATCACATGGATCAAACCATAGTCTGTCATGTAATGTCATCTTATCCAGGGGTTCTCATGGTGCGTTCAAGTCATGTCAGAAAGATCATATTTACAAGTTGAATGCACATAAACAACACCACAAAGTCATATTTATGAGCTGGAAACTCAGGATTTTCTTTGAGCCCAGAGTTTCCGAGTTGGGGGCGTGTCAGTAAGAAAACATGGTGGGATCAATGGATGCAACGTCTGTAGTTGACGGTAAATTTGTTGAAATTGAATATTTACTCTGTTCTTCATTTTCTAGAAGTAGAGTTTAAAAAAAAAAATTGCTGTAAACTTGTAAATACGAACTTTCCAGGAGAACTTGAACACACCATCATGTCATGGACTTGTTTAGCTTACTCCATTAGTAAAAATAAAAAATAAAAGCAACCCTTCAGTACTCAGTACATATTTATGACCCATTCAAATATTAGGCTTGTTGTTGAAATGTATACAATAATATAATTATTATTAATTGTAGCCAAAGAGTATTTTATGCTTAAACTTTCCACCCACAGAAAGCATCAGGTCCAAGTTGACATTATTTATAGACGTACTTGCTTTTGAGTTTTGATTGATTAAACTCATTCAATTCAAGTGACAAGTCAAATAAGCCAATAGTGTAATGTAGCCATTCATTCTGTGCCAAAAGAACGAATCAGATCTTCTGTAACCTTGTTCTATACATAGGCTAATTATTTTGTGCACCCTCCACACTCTGACACTCCATGTCTAAAAACCTGGACAAGCCACTAACTACTTATGAGGTAGGATGTTTGAAAAGTTCCTCCCCTCAGTGCCTAAATAAACCAAGACAAAAGTTGTGGCTAAGTATGTAGCGTGTTAGTAGTCAATTTTAGGTGCATGGTCTGTCTTCTCTTTTTCATGGGAACTTCATCTGGCTGAATTCTCACTATTGATCCTTTAAGACGAGGTGATACACTGCTGCTGATTCATCAAATGTTGTCTGGGTTAATGTGCTTGCTGCCTTCTATGCACCCTACCCACTCTAGCTTCCTTCCTGCTCTGTTCTCTGAACCCAGGGCTAAAAATAAATTTAAAAAAAAAAGCTGATTTGATTGTCAGCTTGGAGAGCCAGTGCGGAGCAGAGATCTGGAAATAGTAAGAAGGAGAAGAGAAACTGCTATTTATAGAGCTTACTGACACTCAGTTCTATCTTAGCTTTAAACCCATTTTTTTCTGACTGCCTGATCAGGTGTCATGAGGACCTAAACGTTTGGCTTAAGATTAATTTTCTTACTAAATATGGATAAAACTAAGTTTATAATTACTTGTTGTAAATTTGTGGCTCACTTGATTTTTACAGACTTTGTTCTTACTACAAACAATATATCAATCTTTCCTTCAGCCACTTTTTAAAACCATTTTCTGTTTAATGTCCTCTTGTACAAACCATCCTTAGATCATTGGAAGCTGTCTCTTGGTAGTTCCCAGCTCCAGGTTCAGTAACATGGGTGAACAATTGTTTGGTTTTTCTGCTCCCTTGCTTTGAACTCTCTCTTCTCTACATTCATCTTACTTTTTTCAGCATGAAACATAAAAAAATGGTAAAGTAGTTTTTCCTTGTTGTAAAGCAACCCTGAGTTATGTGAAGGGCACTATATAAGTCTAAATTATTATTATTATTATTATTTTATTTATTTATTTTCTATGGTTTATGTTGGATTTAAATCATGAAGTGATTAGTTGTCACACATTTGGACTACAACCTGTCATACATTTCGGCAAGAAGTCACGCATGCGTCAGCAATAATTTTCGCTGTCTGTACGCCATTAACAAGGTGCAGCTGTTATAATGTATTTCAGGTCTCCCATGACAGAGTTTCAGTGCATGGTATTGTAAGAACATTTCATTTGTAACACTGAGTGGACTTTTTTTGGTACATTCCAATTTTGTTAGGTCATGATTTTCAGGTTTTCCTCATATTCTGAGCATTTGCATTAGTATTTCTTAAGTTCCGTGTTTTTCTAAAATCAGTGTTCCACATTTGTTATAGTTTATTTGATTTATACTATTTCAGTGATTATTTCACCTAGCAATTTTTTTTGTTATTAGTATTAAATAAATCTCAGTTATACTTACACAGTTATACAGTTAACTGAACTGGTACTTTAGCTCTGCATACTTCCTGTTAAGTCGTCATTACTGCTTATGCATGACATTAATAGATATTTTCTTTTTGGATTTTTTTGTGAGCAGAATTTTGTTTATTCAATAATGACAAATTATCCACGATTTAAAGCAGCAAAGAAAGCCTTATTCCTCTATCACTTTACCAGGCATAGCATTATGACCACCTTTCTAAAATTGTGTTGGTCCCTGTTCTGCTACCCCATACACAACAATAAGGATGTATTGCATACTCGGACATCTTTTATTGGAACCAGCATTAATTTTCCAGCAATGTGATCTGCAGTCTGACAATACAGATACATTCTTAGTTGTCTTAGCCATTGCAATTTGGCCATAGTCAAACTTGCTTAAAATGCCTATGCATGACATTTTTCTGCATCTAACACATTAACCTGTCCTGTATCCCACCAACTAATGAGTGTATCCAAACTAAGTGATTAATTTTATAAATAAAGCTTACAATTTTGGGGAGTGCAGAAAACTGTCCAAAGAATACAGGACTTGTTCTAACTTGACACTTGGTTCAAATGCTGGTTGCTTTATGGCAGCACACACCACTGAATGGTAAACCACCTAT
>JANDJT010000141.1:10545350-10564438 GCA_024331685.1 Stegophilus panzeri | reverse complement strand
GCTTTGTCTTTTGTTACTGATACAAGTGTTCTATAGAAAAAGAAAACCATGCTCTTTATCAACGTGTGTTTGGGGGGTGGGGGTGTTTGGGGGATACAAGAGTTCCCCTTAATTTGCAGGAAGCAGTGTGTGTGTGTGTGTGTGTGTGTGTGTGTGTGTGTGTGTGTGCGCTGCATATTATTTAGCCCTGCTGGCATTTCTCTCCTGCTGTTCTGTTTCTCCACCCTCAGGTCATGGCTCTGTGCTATGTTACCTTCCATTAAAATCACAGCAGTATTTAGAAACACATCTAGCACGAATTATTTTTCCTTTCCTCAGCCTACACACACTTTCTCTCTAGTGTTTTGGTAATGTCATGACCGAATACACAAAAGAATTCAGACCTACACTGGCATCTGGCACACTAACTATACAGTTGTGCCCAAAAATTTACATATCCCTTGTAGAATCTGCAAAATCTTAATACTGTGAACAAAATAAGAGGGATCATAAAGATCCCATGTTATTTTTATTTAGTACTGTACTGAATAAGCTATTTCACATAACAGATGTTTACATATAGTCCACAAGACAAGATAATCAGTGAATTTATAAAAAATTACCCCGTTCAAACGTTTACATACCCTTCATTCTTAATACTTTGTGTCGTTACCTGGACGATCAGCGACTGTGTTTATGTTTTGTGATAGTTGTTCATGAGTCCCTTGTTTGTCCTGAGCAGTTAAACTGCCCACTGTTCATCAGAAAAATCCTCCAGGTCATGCACATTCTTTGTTTTTCCAGCATCTTCTGCATATTTGACCCTTTCCAACAACGGCTATATGATGTTGAGATCGCATCTTTTCACACCGAGGACAACTGAGAGACTCGTACACGACTATTAAAAAAGGTGCAAACGTTCACTGATGCTCAAGAAAGCAACACGAGATTAAGATACATTAAGATACATTAAGAGCTGGGGTCGGGGGGGAGGGGGGGGGGGTGTAAACTTTTGAACAGGATGATCAGTGTAAATTGTTATTATTTTGTTTAAAACTTGTTTTTTTCAATTAGTACTGCCCTTCAGAAGCTAAATAAGGTATTTGCATGTCTCCCAGAAGACAAAATAATAACAATAGGGGCTTTATCTGTCTGTACCTGAGTTGAGACTGGTTTCGTGCATTGGTGGAAGAGTTAATCAAAGGAACAAAGAGGAAAAGAGTTAACAAGGGAACAGAGAGGGACGTGTTCACAGTAAACTTATCATATGGTTTGAGTCCATTTGTCTCAGAGGGAAGCATCACTGCGAAACAATAAAATGGTCTTCTGACTGATCACCTTATTCCAAATTCATTTTATTTGGATTGATGTGGACTCCTCCCCCAAGCACAGGGCATAAGGACTCACTGAATGGTTTGATATATGTGAAAATAATGTAAATCATGTGCTATGGCCTTCACACTCACCAGATCACAACCCAACCAAACACCTACTGTAAATTGGAAATTGTGTGTTAGTGATATGTTAGACTGTCTACCACCATCATTAAAACACCAACTGGGGGAAATCTTGTTCATCTTATTGCAGTGCAGCTCTAGAGACTTTTCGAATTGATGACAAGGAGCACTGAAGCTATTCTGGAGGTTTGTCATGACACAACACCTTACTAAGAAATTTCATGTTGTTTACCACAGACAGGTGACAAATTAACAACAACTGGAGGCACTGGACAGAAAGCCTGAAATGGCTTTAAACTCGTTATCCTAGAGACTATACTGTAGCTTACTGTATACACACCCAAACACATCCAAATGATGGTTGTTGGTTTTTTTTGTTTTTTTTTTTGCACAAATGTATAATCACTGTTTAACTAAAAAATCAGAAAATGACATAAATCTGTAATAAATCTATAACTGTGTGTTTTACTCTGTATAACCCATTAATGCTGTACTTTTTTGTATCGTATTACATTACATTATATAATCTATTTATACTGAAATTCTATTTATCCTGCTATAATAAAATCCCTCCTAAAATCCATGTATAATGTGAAGTTTATAGGAAGTTTATTTCATTCAAAACCTCCACAATACTGATTTGGGATCTTAGCCATGTTGTCAGAGTGTACATTTCATTTCGAACAGATTCTTTAATGCTATACAGTTGTTACTGCCTAAGAGATTTACTTGTCAGTTTTCCAGCTATAAGGCAATTCCTCAGGCTGGGCCTCAATCCAGCATGAGCAGCTGTTGTGAGCTCCGGCTCCAGAGCTTTGTTTAATGGACCACAAGGGACCTGGCCCATGTGCTTGTCCAATGCACTTAAGGCAAGCAAATTATTGTTTGTGAGTGCCACGCGTGGGCTTGAATTCCACTGACATGATAACTAGCAATCGCCATCTGCTGGATCAAGACATGGCCAGGACAGAACAGCTAAAACCAGGCAGAGTGTATAGTCTGATCTATGTGAAATCAGACCTGCAAAAAAAACCTCCCCCAAAAAAACAACGTTGTTATTCTGCAGTGTGCATGGAGTCTCATTTATCTTTGGAAAAAGCAGAAAAATAACAGTTGAACAATGCACAATGCAACAGCTGAACAGTGCACGACTGCAGTTTCTTACTTTAGTTCATTTAAACCATAAAGGTAGTCCTTATATTGGACAGCAACTTTGAAGTCAAAAACTCATCTTTTTCGTTTTTCTAGCTAAATGGGGCTTGTTTTGCAGAAATTATCAATGTGCATAAATAATACATGATATACAGTACCTCCATTTTTCTTTACAGACTTCATCTGTAAAGATATTTACCGGAAAGGACACATATTAATATGTAATTTTTAAATATGTTTTTAAATTTTCTATTTAAATCTCTGAGGTAGAAATATTGTGACGTTTAGAATCAGTCTGAATGCCACCATAGAGAGACACACCCTGAGAATGAGCTGCTATAAGACAAAGTCAAAGGGTTTTATCAAGGGAACTTGAAAGAGTAGCATTTACCGTAAGCTTAACCATCAATTAACTGAGAGTTTGGGAATTACACTATATGGCCAAAAGTTTATGGACACCTGACTATCACTCACATATGTTCTTGTTGAACATTCCATTCCAGATGTAATCCCCCCTCTGCTGGTATAATAACCTCCACTCTTCTGGGAAGGCTTTCCACTAGATTTTGGAGCGTGGCTGTGGGGATTTGTGTTCATTCAGCCAAAAGAGCATTAATGAGCTCAGACACTGATGTTGGGTGAGAAGATCTTGGGTGCAGTCAGCTTTCCAGTTCATTCCAATGGTGTCCAGTGGGGTTGATTTCAGAGCTCTGTGCAGGCCACTTGAATTCTTCGATACCAACTTTGGCAAAGCATGTCTACATGGAGCTTGCATTGTGTACAGGGGCAGTGTCATGCTGGAACACGTTTGGGCCTGTTAACTCAAGTGAAGGGAAATTGTAACGCTACAGCATACAGAGACATTCTATACAATTGTGTACTTCCAACTTTGTGGCAAGAGTATTGGGAAAGAACCTCATATGGGTGTGACAATCAGGTGTCCACAAACCTTTGGACATGTAGTGTATCCTGAATGAGTACTACACAGTTTCTGAATGAGTCATGGTTACAGTTATACCACAATACAATTAAGTTCTTAAATCTGATCGGTCAGAAGATTACAAGCTGCGTTTTTATATTATTAACTTTAAGAGTGAGGGGAAAAAAGGGAGTAACTGTTTATAGCTGTTATAACATAAGTGACAACAGGAACTAATTTGTCTTGTTTTACATTATCCATAACTATAAACACTTAAAAGACATGGTTGGTGTTGGTTATTAATAAATTAAAAATTGCTAATGTTTTATGGCTTAATGTCGGGTCATACCACCGTTTTGCTCACTATTTTCCTGTAAAAACATCCTCTGTCATAATGGGGAAATATCTGGGACACTCAATATTTTTTAAATAAAGCATAATTATTTAAACAAAATGTTCAGAGCATGTCTCCAGCACTCTAGAGACAAAAAGGACCCTGAAACAGCTGCCGATGTTGTTGTTGGGAAAACATGATATGCTCCAAAAACAACATTATGATGCCAAAAGAAATACAATAAGGATAAATCTGGGAAGTCATGGGCACATTGAGGTAACCGGGTCCACAGTTGTATACATTGACATCACATACCTAGTCACATACCTATAACTCATGCCTATAACACAAACCTATAAGCAACTTAAGCAAGTCTCTAATGAACCAGACTTCTTTGCTCATAAATGTAGTTTCATCAAATAGTACATTTTTCTGGTTTAAAATCCCTTTGTTGTTCTTTATATCCACAGCAATCTCATATCTAATAAATGTGTGCTTCACACTCTTCCCACTCCTGGGTCATTTCCTCCAGTGCACACCAATGCTGTAGCTCTGCATTTCATAACATAATGATTGAGCAGAATCCTTGATTCCTTCCCAAAATTTTTGTATCTATCCTAATGAGCTAGGTAGTGCTGATCTAAAAGCCTCTCACTATATACCATACACTGTTAAATTCTCAAATCTGATTGGTCAGAAAGTTTTGATTAATTTTCTATAGCAGCAGCTCTGGCAGTAGTTCCAGCTGTGAGACAAATCACAGTTTTGCATTAATGCGTTATTAAAACGTTTTTGTTTCTATACTAACAACTTACACAAAATGGATGCTCCACATAAATGAATGAAATAATTTAATTGTAATTGTTGATGTTACAAAGAGACTGGTGCTGCTATAAATAAGCGATAACAAGGAATAACTTGTTTCATGGACATTACACAGCATTCATTGTAGCTATAAATGGGTTAAAAAAAAAAAGTGTGATCATTGGCACATTGGCTCATTGGCTGTTGTATATTAGGAATAAATCACTGCAGGATGTGCTGTTATGGAACATATGTACATAACATGTACAAACCACTACATATACTATTAATATTTTTTCCAGTGTTTTAAACAAAAAAATAAGTTTGTTTAATTTCATGAACTAAAATGATGCACAATAATCTTCTCAGTAATAAGTTCTGGAGGGAATTTTCAAGTAGTAGGATGTGCAGGAGCCAGACAATAGTGACATCAAATGTCAGTGATTGGATAAAATGTTCTAGGAGCAAAGGAACATGTCCAACTTTAAGACATTTTCATCCTCTGGGAATCCAGAGAGAGTGTGAGCTCAAGCTGCAGAGTGACCTTATAAGCCAGTTTGAAGACTTGAATGTGTTGTATCAGGCTGGTCTTTGACAGTCAACAGTATGATGTCATACTGTTGGATGTTACAGTGATACAGGGGATGAATGGAGTGGATTATACAGTAATTGCCTTGTTTTTTTGTGTGATAAAGTGAGTAAATAACGCACAGAGGAAGACCTTTTAGTTAGCACTAGATTCCCTGAGAGACCCTAAGTGCATGGAAGGGCTGTTTTAGTATTGACTACTAACTGGAGATATCAATATACTGCTGAGGTTGGATATATAACAGTAACCTTATTATGTTTAGGTCAAATTTGTAGGAACAGCCCTAACCCTATTAGACTTACAGTGGAATCTGGATAACAATATTTCTGCTAAAGCTGCATAATTGCTGATGTGTTGCATGGTAACCGTTAGTGAATATCTGTGAGTGAATGAAATGTAGTAGTCACACTTTTAGCTGGCATATAGATTCAGAAAAGGACATACGATGTCACGTCACATATTGGATGTCAGTACATCAGCATTACATCAGCTTTGTCAATGTCCTCGTCCCAGAGAGGGTGAGATAGTAATGGTATCTGTCTTTGTTACAGCTTTAGATATTGAAGGGTCAAAAATAAAAATAAAAACTTAATATTGTTAACCTCTAATGCTCCTTTCCTTTGCATTTCCAAAATCTACACTTACAGTATCTATGCTCCATTAACAATGCAAAATGCAAACTTGATTTCACAACAGATTTGTATTCATTCTAACAATGTCTTTGGATTTGGCTTGATTTCATACAAATTAACTCAGAAAATATTGTAACATATACAAATTCTAACCCAACCCCTCACCCTAACCTTAACCTTTGTAAGGCTTCATTGAACTTTACTAGGCATGGGAAGATTTTCAGGACCAAGGGCTTTATGGTTTTTGTGAAACATTTCAAGCTGCATATTTGTTTTTGTCCAATTAACTTTAAAACAAAATGGCAAATTGCTGTGTTATAAGATGACACCTCAGAATGTGCCGTTAGAGATAAATAATCAACTACGTTGTGTTTTATTCCTTACACATAAACCATTATAAGTACTAAATGTGTGTGTGTATACATACACAAAACTCAAACAGTGGGTAGTGTTGGAGCCTCCAGGGTCCACATTTGAGCCAGAGCTCGATTTACTGTCTGTGTGGAGTTCTCATGTTCTCCCAGGGTCTATGTGGTTTTCCTCTGGGTTCTCTGGTTTCCTCCCACCTCCTATAGGTGTAATATACCTATAGGTGGATTAGTTAATGATACATTGCCCGAGGGTATGGATGTGTGTGTGTGTGTGTGTGTGTGTGTGTGTGTGTGTGTGTGTGTGTGTGTGGCATCCCATTAAGTGTGTATCTCTGGCTTATGCCCAGTGTTCCCAGGATAGGTTTCAAATCTTCTGTGACCCTGACCAGGATAAAGCAGCTACTCAAGATGAATTAATGAATAAATGAATGGATGAAATCATAGTAGTAGTTTTAAGTCTTCATCAGGTCAAATCATGTTCTTAAAAATACCCTTAAGCAATATGCATGGTATACCGTATAAAAGGCCTTGAGGAGTCCTTCCGGCCCTTATTGTGGTATAATCACCCCAGATTTCCTCTCAGTGAAACTGATTCTGTTAATGAATCACCCATAAAATGGTGCAGAAAGTTCTCTAAGTCATGAAGTAAAATGTCAATGCCAGTGCAGACACACAGCTTCACTCTCGTCAAGCCAGTTCCTGCTTTGCACATGTGTGCGATAAACAAACTCCCCTAAGGCAAAGAATGGAAGCGAGAGGAAAGGCAGTGGTGGAGAGGTTTCTTATTACCTTGGCTGTGTGCTTGATATCTTACAGAAAGTCACTCTGAGTAACACAGGAGTGGGAGAAAGAAGCAGGCTGCTGCAGTGGGAGGGAGCTGATGGGCTGAATCCTCTGCTGGGGCCTCTGCAGGGAAACAGGCAGCCTGTAAATCAATCAGCACTCAGACTGGACATATCCTTAACCTCCAGCTCACCCAGGCATACACATCGGATAGAGACTTTGTGACCGAGCCACATGTGGCTGCACAGAAATAAACCTGTCACTTAGTACATCTTAATTGGTCCGGTTTTTCCAGGAACTTGCCCTATATAAATATATTGCAGTAGAATGTTGCAGTGGTGTTTGGTGACACTGAGCAGGTACAGGTATAAAACTCTTCTAACAAAGAGCTCTGATGCTGTTGCTCTTTTTTGACATTTATTGCAATTGTAGGTTAAGTACAGTGGCAGTTAAATGACACTTCAGGTAACATGTTGTGACAGGATTTCGAGTGACTGAGTTCAGTAATGTGACAGCTGTCAACAGTCAAGGAGATGCTACAGTCTGACCTATCAATTTCCCTCGTTTTCTTTTTAGCACTAGGTTAATGAATTAGGCCAATAATATTTCAAAGAAATGCTCATGTTATGTCATTTTATGTTGTGTTACACTGTTATGTCATGTCATGTCATAGTATGGTATAAAAGGTCACGTAAAATAATGTAATGTTATGTAATGTAATGGTATGTTCTATTATGTTATGCTACATCATGTTATGTTATGTCATGTCATGTTATGTCATTTTATGTTGTGTTACACTGTGTTATGTCATGTTATGTTGTTATGTTATGCTACATCATGTTATGTTAAGTTATGTCATGTCATGTTGTTATGTTATGCTACATCATGTTAAGTTATGTCATGTTATGTTATGTCACGTCATGTTATGTCATGTTATGTTATGTTATGTTTTTTTATGTTGTTTTTTTCTATGTTACATTATGTTATGCTACATCATGTTATGTTGTCAGGTCATGTCACAGTATAGTATGGTATATCATGTCATGTTATATTGTCATGTCATGTTGTGTTTAACTATGTTGTGCTCTATTATATTTTACGTTATTTCATGCCACATTATGCTCTGTTGCTTTATGTTATGCTACACTGTGTTATGTCATGTCATGTCAAGTTGTGTTGTACTGTGTTGTGTTGTATTATATTATGTTTTATCTTATGTCATGCCACATTATGCTATACTGCACTGTTATGCTACACTCTGTTATGTCTTGTCATGTCACATCATATGATGTTATGCTATGTCATGCCATGTTGTAACAATGTTATGTTTTGTAATATTCTGTTACTTTATAGTGTTGTACGGTATCCATATAATCCATCTTTTATGTTATCCAAAATTGTACTATATTATGTCTATTCAGTTATGTTACATTATGTCATGTTATGTTATGTCATACCATGTGAACGTTGCTGAACCACTCTCTCTTTCTCTCTCTCTCTCTCTCTTGCTCTCTCTCTCTTTCACGCACACACACACACACACCCAGAGTGAGAGCATGTCCTTCGTTCTGCGGGGTGTCAGTGTGTGCTCTCACAGGGGCACTCATGTGACTGGAGGGGATTGTAAATAATATATCACCAATGTTGGAAGAAAACCTCTACTCTCTAGTTTAGTCAGTGCTTTTACTGTAATTGACACTTCCCTCTGTGCCATCTGGATATCCTAAACTCTTTGGGGTGTTGAAATTTTTCATCGCAAACCACTTACAGTGCAAAATATTTTCTTTCCTGCAGACATGTTCGAAAGAGCTTGCAATATACTTTATGTACATACACGCGTTTGCAAAACTGGGTCTCTTTTTTTCTTTTTCCTAATTGCAATAAAAACACTTTCTAATATACGTATCTAATATCTTTATATTTGTTCTACCTCTGGTGCTTCAGTGGATGCAACCGAATAGCACCCACTTGATATGATAAACATTTGACATGTTATTATATTTGAATTTATTTGTATAGCACTTTTAACAACGGACAGTGTCACGAAGGAGCTTTCCAGAAATATAGTAATTCCGGATATAAATTTTAAATGTAAAAGTTTATCCCTTATGAGCAAGCCAGAGGCGACGGTGGCATGGGAAAACTCTCTGAGACGATATGAAGAAGAAAGCTTAAGAGAGAACCAGAGTTAAAAGGGAACCCATCCTCATCAAAAGATTTAGACAACAGCCTATTTTATTGATGTTATCAACTGTTCACTGATGGAGACTTGAGTGCAAAACTGTTCATGGTAATTGCAGTCCTAAAGCTATCATAGCAAAACTGCTCGCATCAATTGCTGTCCAAAGACATCTTGATGGTTTTTAAGTGTATCTTTATCTCAGCAGCAGAGAGTGGTTTCAAAGTGATAAGCCCAGAGCTTATGACTTAAATAAGAGCTTCCTATGGCCTGGTGGATGAGAAATGCTGGTAATGTATGTGTATAAAAGGATTTCATGCAGCAGACATAATCCTCAGTCAATCAGGGCAAAGGAAACGCAGGTATGCCATGACTCATGTGGCTCAGTCAGGATGAAAAGGACAAAACATTGCTGAATAGCTGTTCTGTCGCCCAGGGGTCAAATCATGCCTGAGTCAACTCACGCTCCCCCACAGCAGCACACACACAATGAATTATTACAACAGAACTGCAACAGAACTAAAGTTATTGCGATATTATAACTGTCTGCTAAAAATAGTCTTATAACAAAGGTGGAATTTAAAACCAACAGCATGACATTTCTTTTCAATGCAGTTTAATGTCATTGATTACAAACTATAATTGATGAACAATCTTATTGCAATTTATTTGGCTTAATATACACGGTAACAAATTGAATCTAATCGGTGAGAAGCAGACCAATAATAGGAAGCTTAGACAAGATAAGAACTTTCAGATGGATGTTCATACGTGAATGCACTTCTACAGAAAATGCATGGTTCATTTAGTTCAGCATTTAGGTGCAACTTAGCATATTAATTCAAATGTGAAATTCTCCAGGCTTCAAATGTCAGCCATGTTTTTGCAGAATGTGGTATTTAGACAGAATATGATGCTGTAAGGCTGGGCATCACACCAAAAACAAAGAAGTTAAAAAGATACCATGTTTATGATTTAGCACTGTGGAACTTTGTAAGCATTTGATTCCACAATTCAATTATATAGCTTTCATCTTTGATAAAAGCTTGGATAAAGCAACTATAATGGTTCCTGAGAAGACGTATCAAATGCATTTGTGTTGTGTAAACACACTCAGTGACTTCCATTAAACATCTATGACTGGAGTGGTTTGTTTTCTGAACGGAGAATATGTGGAAATAAAAAATGCTGACATCCACTGTCCTTTTTGCATGAGTTATGTGTCGTGATGGGGCCTTGTGGGTGCGGGGCCTTGTGTCGCTTGTGAAGACCGGAGGGCAAGACATGATTAGGTCTCTTGAGCCTGGAAAATATTTCATGTCAAAGATTCGGTTGAACAAGAGGTGTATATGAACAAGCTTAACTGAAATGTAAATGTAAATATTTTATTAAGCAGCAATCATATTGTACTGTATAGAATGGAAAATCCACTTTACTCAAGGCTTATTACAGATTAAACCATTCATTATCTCTTAATTCTCTATGATCCATAGAGGATTGTATTTAATTACCTGGATGCATTATTAATCAGGGTTTTAATTGGATCATTTGAACTGCTCCAGTGTACGGCAGGTGCTTTAGAAATTCAAAGTGAGCCTGGAGGTGTCCTGTGTGGCAGCCTGCCAGGAGGAGGTATTTGGTCAGGCTTAATTTGAGCGCTACAATTAGAAATCATTATCAATGTCTGAATACTGGACCACAAACAGAGACCTCGGGACGAGGCTTGAGACAAACACTTACATACAAGCAAAGAAAAACTGAAGTAGTTATACCATTCAAGTTATGATGGTGACACGGATCTAATCTCACAACTCCAGAACTCGTGGATCGATTCTGATCGGGTTACTGTCTGTGCAGAGTTTTGTATGTTTTCCCAGAGTTCACCTGGGTTTCTTCTGGATTCTCTGGATTCCTCTGGATTCTCTGGATTCTCTGATTTCCACTCACTGTCCAAAAAAAATGTAGGTAAGTAGACTGGCTGTGCTAAATTTCCCATTGGCGTGACCGTGTGTGTGAATGGTGCCTTGGGATTTACTATATGCCTAGTGTCTAGTGTTCCTGGGATAGGATTCGGATCAACCACAACTCAGGTGTACCAGGTGAAAAATCAGATATATTACAACATAGGCAATTTAAAATAGCCAGTCCACCTACAGTCATGTGAAAAAATAAGTACACCCCATGGAAATTGTTGACCTTTTTGACATATTTGATCATCTTCGAAACCTTTTGGTTAATCTTTATTAACTTATTAATAAAGCTGTTATACTTGAGCAAAACCAAAAATAAAATGAACTTTTTCAATCATTTATTCAACAGAAATATCAATAGATGTGATATTCTTCTGTGCAGAAAGTAAATGCACTCTTGGCCTCAGAAGCTAGTGTTGCCCCCTTTAGCAGAAATAACTCTGTTATGTTATATTTTGGTTCAACTTCAACTACAACAAATGATGCATCTTCAAGCACTCTTTGATATAATACAGAATTCATAGTTTAATTAATGAATGCAAGCTGTCCAGTCCCTAAGGCAGCGAAGCAACCCTAAACCATAACATTTCCACCACCATGCTTCACAGTTGGTATGAGGTGCTTCTCCTGAAAAGCTGTATTTAGTCTACACCAAACATGTCTGCTGTTACTGCGGCCAAACAACTCTATCTTTGATTCGTCTGACCAGATTACACATTATTCCAAAAGACCTGGTCTTTGCTTACATGCTCATTGGCGAACTGTAGTTTTGCAAAGGCTTTTTCCTGGCACGCCTCCCATGCAGGTCAAATTTGTGCAATCACTTTCTGATTGTAGAAGCATGCATTTTGACACCAACAGCTTGAAGACTTACTAGCAGATCCTGTGATGAAATTTTGGGGTTCTTGGAGACTTCTTTTTATATCAGACTGTCTGCTCTTGGGCTGAATTTGCTTGGACGGTCAGTCCTGGATAAATAGGCATTCATTTGAAATCTGCACCATTTGTAGACGATTTTCCTTACAGTGAAACGATGTATTTCAAATAATTTGGAGATCTTTTTAAATCCCTTGCCAGACTCATAGACATCCACAACCTTTTTTCTGAAGGCCTTACAGAACTCTTTAGATCTTGGCATGATGACACCACACACCTCAATAGCAAAGGCATTAGATATGAGAGGGGTATAAAATAAGATAGGTTCCACCTGCATTCCCTAAGCATGTTCTAATCACTGGCACCCAATCCTGCACACCTGATTCTAATTTTAACAATTTGAAGGTGTGATAAATGTAGGGGTGCACTTACTTTTTCCATGTGACTGATCTGTTGGGTTTTTTTTTGTTAATTTAAATTGTGAAAATTAATACAAAAGGTCAATTTTATGTGCCATTTGATCGAGTGTATCATCTTTATTAATAGGCACTGTTTCAAAGAGGATCAAATGTTTGTTTTTCCAAATACGTAAATAAAAAATAAATAAAATAAAAAAAAACAACAATTTCCATGGGTGTACTTATTTTTTCACAGGACTGTACATGCATATATTTGGAATGTCTCAGAACACTGGAGAACCTCAAGGAGGCGCATGCAGACACAGGAAGAACATGCAAAACTCCACACAGATGTTAACTTAGGCTCAGGATCAAACCCGGGACCCTGGAGCTATGAGGAAGCACAACTGCCCACTGCGATACCATACCGCCCAGAGATGTATTTGTTACTAACAATTGTTAAGTCCTGAATGTACTGCTGACTGAGATGAAATAGTTTTGAAAATAAAACAATAGGATTGTGCACATCGACCTTTACAGCTTTAGACACTGAAACCATGCACTCCATACAAGCTGGCACACACATCACAAACAAATCTGAATTAAATATGGCCACTTAAGGGAAATGTGCACAGAGATTGAAGGTGCTTTAACTATTTTTTATTACCTTCATATACTGTTTATTAGAAGCTTTTCCTCATCCTTTTGAGTCTAGTCTTTCCGCTCTGATTCTCCACATCTCTTGTGAGTTGAATGAGTTTGGCTCATACTATTTTTATCCAAAAATTATATCCAGCCTTTAAGTTTAATTTCCTACATAAGCCCTCATAAAACTTTCATACCCCTGCTCATAACAATCTCGGAAACCATTACTGATTCATTTGTAATGGTATTTTATGCTTATACACAAATGCTCCTAATGGTTTAACAGTTGATCGAAGAGTGATAGACACATTTGATGGTTTTTAAATGGGATTCTAAAGGGTTAAAGGTGTGTTGATGGTTTCTGATGGTGAACTTGTGGTAATAATGGCAATGGGGTGGCTGTGGTGGTAGAGCGGGTTGTCCATTAATTGTAGGGTTGGCAGTTCGATTCCTGGCCCACGTGACTCCACATGCTGAAGTGTCCTGACTTGAACACTGAACCCCAAGATGCTCCCTATGGCAAGTTAGAGCCTTACATGGCAGCTCTGCTACCATTGGTATGTGTGAGTGTGTGAGTGTGTGTGTGAATGAGACACAGTGTAAAGCGCTTTGGATAAAAGCGCTATATAAGTGCAAACCATTTACCATACAAGTGCAGACCATTTAATATGCTGTAATGGGCTTTTGTGACATTCAGTGCGATCTTTAATAATCCTATAAGTCAAAGCTCTCTGCAAGGAAACAGGAAAGCACTGATACAGTATGTAGCATTTATGGTAATCAAAGCAAATACAGCAATTCAGCTAACTACACAATGTTAGCTAGATGGATTGGAAACAATCCAATCCTGATGTAAAAAGGTGATGAGACTATTTCCCATTAGTGAAACAATATTTCCAATGTTGTGGTTTGTCAGTTTGCTGAACTGAATTATAGCACAGAAGTAGTCTAATCTAGCTGACCTGGATTAGACTAGAGAACATAACATATCTAATAACATATCTAGCTAATAAGCCTTTGTGTAACACTAGACAATGTACGCGCAATCTAGCATTGGTTATTATCGTTATTTACAGCAGTGAAATAAAACCTTCGCAAGGATAATTACACATAAAATATCTCTCCACAACACGTAAAATATTTTTTGGAGAAAATTACTGCACAACCTGGAGTTTTTGTTGAAAATTTCTGCGATTTTTGAGCCATGTTTGCATTACATAGGTTTATTCTTTTTGAGAATATGTCTACATTACATAGGTTATAGGTATTCTTTGACATGTCTCACTAGTCAATCACAATCGGTTCGGATGGAAGAATAAGTAGACCTTAACATCCTGTAACTCGTCCTACAGGCCTGCAGTAAGTGTTTTAATATCTGCTCTGAAAGTTACAGTGAATGACTCTGATTCTATTTTTATGTGTAGTGATTGCACTGAACTAGCTTCATTATTAATGTATGTAGTTACTGTTAATAATTGAGAGCCACATCTTTTGGCACAAATCAGCAATTTAAACGTTTCCATAAGTAGCTGTGTGTTTGTTTTCTGGTTTTGTGTGTGCTCATGTGTGTGTATATTTTGAGTAGAAGACATGATTTTTATTATTGAGGTGTATACACTCACCGGTCACTTTAATAGGAACACCTGCGCACCTGCTCTTTCATGCAATTATAAACTCATGCCAGTGTGGCATGTGGCAGCAGTGCAGTGCATAAATTCTTGCAGATACAAGTCAAGAGCTTGATGTCCACAAGTCATGTGGTTGTATTGACTTTGACCATGGCATGGATGTTGGTGCCGGACAAATTGGTTTGAGTATTTTAGAAAGACAGTGTGGTGCAAAAAAACAAAAAACAACCAGTGAGACAGGTTGAAGTAGATTAGCCAGACATGTTTGAGCAGACGGGAAGGCTACAGTAACTCAAATAAGCACTCTTTATAACCATGGTGAGCAGAAAAGCATCTCAGGATCTGATTTTTGACTTCTGAGAAAGAATTCATCCTGCATATACTGTGAAATTGGTTTTCAAAGTGTGACCAGAAAATCTCCTTTACATTCCAGCCAGTCTGCAAGGTTTTAAGGTGTTGGAATAAACACTCCTAGGGGGTTCATTGTATCTCTTGAAACTGGACAGGTAGAGACCAAAACTACACATTCCAATTAACATAACAAAAGAGCCAGTCCAGCAGAGGGAAGCACTGATACATTTCAGGAAAATTCTGCATTCAATCACTGCCCTTTTTCATGCTATGTGTGTGGTGCATTCTGTAAGGTGCCTTCAGTCTTTACCTTGGAGTCTCTTAAGTACCTTCTGTGTCAATAAACCCATGCCCTTGAAGCTGAAGTTTCAGTTGTCCTTGACAACAAAAGGCCAAAGTCCACACTTTCAACGGTGTCATGGATCTGCCCACTAAGGCGGTTTGAGACAAACCCAGAAGGACTGCGACAGCAGGGAGAATTCTTAGTAGAAAAAAGATGCTGATTTCGATTTCAGTACTCAGCGAAATTTAAACACCTCTCATGCACAAGGGAGAGTATGATCGATGCTCTACATAGTGGGATTGTAAAAAATGCACAGATGACAGAAGTGGGGCAAAATGGAGGAGAGTGGAAAAATACACAGCCATGATTTGGAGTTGTTGTAATGCTTTAAACCATAATAAGAAAATGGATACTTTTTGGGATTATTTTCCTGACAGCACACACCCAAATGTTTCACTCCTTATTCTTCTTTATAATAATTGAGTCTGGTCCACTCTCAATCTCTATCATCCAGAAGATATTCATGTACAGACCCTGTCACCGAATTAAACAGATCTATGCATTTTGTTCTGTGTAACTTAATCCTTTTCTTGGAAATTTCTTTCATTACACACCCTAAATGATGGATAAGTGTTCGCTGGAACATTTATTCTGTGAAATGAACTTCCGGTGTCAAATAATTTTCTAGTGTTTGAGAAAGGAGCACTGTTAATTTTGCGCTTCTTTGCGGCCATATGGGCAACCAGGTCATTGTGTTGCGCTCTTATTTTCTTTTCCTCATCATTTAGGATGCTTTTTTAAAATTAATTCTATTAGCCCCTTTTCTCGCTTCCTGTCTTGGGTTACTCCAAACTTATGTTGACCAGTAGACATTTGAAAAGACCTTTTAAGTCCTACCAGTGAAAAGTGTTAGAACAGAGGATGTGATTCAAGCAAAAATAAACAAGTTAAAATATTTTTTTTTTTAAAGAAAAAAAAAAAGCATTTAATCAACAGAAATCACAAAAAAGAGAAAGAGCAGTAAAGTGTAGTTTCTTGGATTTAAAAAAAACAAAAACGGTTTAATTTTCTCTCTCCTCTTTGATCAGAACTGTAAAATAGATAACAGTGTATGTGAAAGTGGAGCTGTGGATATATAAACTCCAGTTTGCTGCACTAGAGTTCTTCAGCACTGTTTAACTTTTTAAGAGCCCCAGGCACTGCTGGCTTTCATTTCCCCTGCTTTAGCAGAGACATTTTAAATTCCTCAGTGCGACTGAAGAAATGCTGGGGTTTCCCAGGCATTGAGAACAGACGGCAGAATGCTGTGGACACTGATCAGTTAGCAGCAGAAAATCCAGCTGTAACATAACAAGCAGTTGATCACAGTGACTGCAAATATGTGCAGATGGCCGGACAGCCTGAATAACACTGTGCATGAGAAAACTGTCCTCACAGCGAAATCACTCCTACAGTATGGAAAGACACGTGTGGCATGAACTTGAGATCAACAGATAAACACTTATCCATTCAATAGCAGATGGAAAGAATTGCAGGAGTAAAAGGTACATGGTGTTCAGCCATGAGAGGGCGCTCCTTAACGGCTTGTTAAACTACTGGAGGCGTTCAAAAAACTTTTCTTTTTTTTACATACAACTTTCAACTAACTAACTAACTAACTAACTAACTAACTAACTAAATATTATTTATTGTAATTTAGATTAATTAAAAATTTTTGTTCTCCGATTTGAGTTTTTCTTTCAGATGTATAGATTTATTAATAATTTATTAATTATGATTGTGGATTCATTAATGTTCTTTTTTTTTTTTTTTTTCCAAATAGTGTCAGTGACATGTAAACCTTTTTCCAGATTTCGAGCTCAAAATTGAAAAGTGATGAATAAAAAAATTAAATAAAGTTTGGAAATTTGGAAATGCCAATACAAACTACAACACATGTCTTTGGACTGGGGGAGGAAACCGGAGTACCCAGAGGAAACCCCCAAAGCACGGGGGCATTAATATTATTATTAATATTATTATTATTATCCATCCATCCATCCATCCATTTTCTATACCGCTTATCCTACAGGGTCACGGGGAACCTGGAACCTATCCCAGGGAACATCGGGCACAAGGTGGGGTACACCCTGGACAGGTTTATTATTATTATTATTATTATTATTATTGTTATTATTATTATTATTATTATTATTATTATTATTATAGTAAATGAAATAAACAACTTATGATAAAATGCATTAATGTGATTGTGATCATTTTAAACCTGTTTATAGGCCTACACGTATAAGAAGTAATTAATGGACCTATTCTAATGACTATATCGGTAATAGTTGCGTATCAGTCTCTGGTGTTGTTACATCATACATTTAAAAAAAACCCCAAAAAACTCGAGGTCCCCTGGAGTCCCCAATGGCCCCGTGAAGTGTGTTCTATTACAATTATATTTATTGTTATATAACTTTAAATAAAAAACACATTTAAAAAAGCAGGGACTAATACTAATGAATACAAACACTTAATACCTCTACAGAAAAAGTAGTAATATATCAGCGTGCTGTGTACTTAATTAAACTATATAAATAAAGATGTTTATTAGGCGACATTATTATCAGTTGCGGTAAAGGAAGGGTATTTTTGTAGGCTCAATAATAATAACATTCTGCATCTGCCGCTAAGTCTTTTTCCCGAAGACCACATGGTCCTCATCTCGGTAAACAAAATTAGATGTTTTATTTAATTAGAAAAAAAATTCCGTGAATGCGTTGAGACTAGATCGAGTGGTAGTAGTTTTCTCATATCTAAATGGATGACTCACCGCAGTAGTGAGAGCCAACGTCACTGCTTGCCCACACGCTTCTTGCTAAATCTGAAAGTGATACAAGTAGCACAGTTGTTACACTATGGTATAAGAGGCATAGAAACATTGGTAGTATAATCAGCTTCACCCTGGCATTGATTATTTTCCTGTAAAATCACTACACAATGTGTTTTATTCCTTAAGGTGTGGCCACAAAGTAATGGATTAAGGCCATGAGTTTGTTTCATAGCTATGAAGTAATTTGTAGCAGCTATTGCATTTGAAAATGAGTAATCAATTGAAATAAAACATTGTTATCACTGGACCTTAATCATGGAGGTTATTCATAATATTACCCTTTACTTCAATTTCTAAATGATGCATACTGGAGTTACCGGGATTGCAGCATAGATATACCATTAGCCCAGGCCACCTTAAACAAATTCTCAAGATGGATGAACTTTTCCACCCCTTCTCACCAAATAATAGGCTATATAATATATAAGTATAATGTTCCAACAACATATTAAATCACAAGCTCAAGTTACACAAGTCTGCAACCACAACTTGGCATCTTGTGGCTATAAAACAACCCCAATTCCAAAACAGTTGGCACACTCTGTAAAATGTAAATGAATGTAAATAAAAACAGAATGTAAAGATTTGCAAATCTCATAAACCATTGTTATTCACAATAGAACATAGAAAACATATCAAATGTTTAATCTGAGGAAATGTACCATTTTAAGGAGAAAATAAGGTCATTTTGAATTTGATGGCCGCAACACGTCGCAAAAATCTGGGATGGGGCAACAAAAGGCTGGAAAAGTAAGTGTTACTAAAAAGAAACAGCTGGAGGTCATGTACAGTGCATCCGGAAAGTATTCACAGCGCTTCACTTTTTCCACATTTTGTTATGTTACAGCCTTATTCCAAAA
>JANDJT010000141.1:10527892-10541336 GCA_024331685.1 Stegophilus panzeri | reverse complement strand
GGGCATGCTTGCAACAATATACAGTAATACTCAGTATTACAGGACACAGTTACAACTCCTTTGAAGTGATTGTGCTTAATATTACAGTTTTAGGTATTGGAAAAAAAATCCCTGCTATCTCTGGCTAGCGTGTATAGACCCCCAGGGCCCTACGTAGATATTTTTAAAAGAGTTTTCAGATTTCCTTTCAGACTTAATAGTTAACGTGGACAAAGCACTGACTGTCGGAGATTTTAACATCCACATAGATAACAAAAATGATGCATTAGGACTTGCTTTTACAGACCTATTGAACTCCTTTGGGGTCAAACAAAATGTCACCGGACCCACTCATCGCTTCAGTCATACATCAGACTTAATTATAACTCATGGAACTGAGGTTAATGATATAAATATTCTACCACAAAGTGATGATATCACAGATCACTATCTCAATTTCGTAACACTGCCTGTAGTTGAGATTAGAACCACATTATCGAATGTGTAGAAGTATTATTCCAACCACCACGGACAGTTTCATAAGTAAGCTGCCTGATCTGTCCCAACTGCACTGTATACCTATAAATATGACTGAACTTGATATGGTAACTAGCAATATCACTATGCTCTCTAGCACTCTAGATAATGTTGCCCCTGTCAAATTAAGAAACATCCTGCACTGTGGTACGACAGAAATAGAAAAAGACTAATAGAAGACTAAAATAGAAAAAGACTAATCTAGAGGTTTTTCGAATTGCATGGAAGGACAGTATGTCTAGCTATAGACAGCCTCTAAAAGCTGCTAGGGCAGAGTATCTATGTAAACTCATAGAAAGTAAACAAAGCAATCCTAGCTTATTCAATATAATATCTAGATTAACAAATAATAAGACATTGCCCAGATCACAAAAATATGAACACATTACCCCAATTTGACCATCTCTACACGTATCGATTATAAAATACTGCTACTCATCTATAAAGCCCTAAACGGCCAAGCTCCATTATATTTAACCAATCTTCTATCACGTTACAATCCTTCATGCTCTTTATGGTTGCAAAACTCTGGAATTTTGATAATACCGAGGACATCAAAGTCTACCAAAGGAGGTAGAGCTTTTTCATATTTAGCTCCTAAACTCTGGAATAGTCTTCCTTATGATGTTCGGGGTTCAGACACACTCACTCAGTTTAAATCTCATAACCTTGTTATGCAGTCATCTCTGATAAAACGATAACAAATTCACATGAGCATCTCTGCATGAAATTCTGAAAAGCTGCTTTGTGACAATGTCGATTATAAAAAGCGCTATACAAATAAAACTGAATTGAATGGAATTGAACATAAACTGGCTACATGAGGCGTTTTTTTCCACACGGTACTTCACACAGTGTTTCACAGATGTATTTATTTGTTAACCCACTGTGTGAGTAGTGATAATAAACCTTTGCTACAGGATTTAATGGCGATACAAAAGCTACATTTCTTCAACTGACCAAAACAAGTGTGAATTTAAGGGTAAACAGTACAAAAACTAGTCACAAAGCAGTCAGTCTCTCCGACTATTTAGAAAATTGACAATAACAGATTAATCTGCAAAGATGAGGAACACAGTCCATAAGTCAACATACACATATACATGCTTCGAGAGTTTTGTGAAGGTGTTTTCACATCCATGTTCGTGTTTTCTCAGAGAATATGAGTCTCCAGGTGTTTCCGAAAGGTGTTTATTGTTACAGGGTTTGATTTACACTAGACAGGAATAAACCTTGGTCTATTTCTCATAAAGAAAAACCATGTGAGACACTGACTGGTCATATACACAAATACTATAGGGAGATACTCAAGTTTACCTCATTGTGGTTGATGTAAATTCCCATGTTTTTGTCCCAAAGCCACAGGTCTCTTCTGGTGCAATATGAAGCATTTACATTACAGGGAAACACTGACCACTAATTATTATGTTTGTTAAGCAGCTAACTTTTGAAAAGATGACCAGTATCAGTTGAATTAGTTCCCAGAAGCGGAATGGCTTATAAAATGCAGTGATGACACAATCACCCAGTGGTTTCAGACTTTAATGTTTCAGTTGGACATTGAATTGGCGTTCTTAATTACGCTTGACAAAGTGTAAAAAATACTAGAGTGGTTTATGTATTTTGTCATAATATAATATGGTTTGTGGGTGTTTTAATAATATACAGTTCTTTCTTATATTTGGCAGGAAGCAATTCAAAAAACGGTTTTGTATTTTTAACAAAAAAACACTGTCTGTGAACCAGATTTCCACCTCTGCCTTGTGGTCAGTTTGAAGTTCCGAAGGCCATAGTGCACTTCCGGAAAAAACCTCACCTCTGTGGTTCAGTGGGATTACGTGTACACTTGGAATGATGTAGGAGCAGAGTACTGAGTCTTAGGGCCAAATCGGCACATTCTCTGTCATAATGTAGCTGAGAAATACCACAATTGGTGACAATGTTATGATATGAATACTTGAGGTTAGCATAGCGTGGACTTATAAAACCAATGTGAAAGACCTGGCACTGTGAGCTTACCATGAGGACAGAGTGACGCGGTTGGTGGTTGGCTGGATTTCTTGGTTTTCTGCATCAGATTTGTAAACGTCACCTTGTTTATGAGACAGTGGGACAGGCCTTAAAACAAATTAGTGGCTTACTTGGACTTTTCTAAGTGGGACTTTGCCCTGCAATATCTAAATATTACAGCTCAGGGAATCCAAAAGCTGTTCAGGGAATGCGAAAGAGGGTGGAAGCAAAGAGAATATTAAATCACATTCAGATTCTTAAACTGATATCATTTTGTTTTTTGTTCTTTAACCTCTACATAACCTGACTATTTTAATTTTTTTTTTGTTATTTGTGATAATGTAGGGACTTCTGTGTAACTTCTGAGCAAACCTTATGATGAAACCTTATGATGAATTCATTTGCTATTCTGTGCTCTATTATACTGTAAATGCCAGGTTTCTGCTGAACATTTCTGTTACTGTATGTTACTAAATAAAACCAGTTAGTGAATTTCGTGTTGGTTAATATTTCGGTTTTATCTTCTGATGATGACTAATGTACGTCTCGAAGAGGAACCTTAAGAGGAAGTGATAAGAGGAGGGAAATACTTTATTTGTCATGTCAGAATGTCATCAACGCACGTAATGTGTTTTTTTTGGTTTTTTTTGAGCGTGTGGGTGTCTACGTCTGCCTGTACGTCTGTCCGGGTGTATTCACATATAACCTGTGTGCTATATCTGTGTATCATTTAACCTTTAGAATGTGTGTACATTTTACACAGTTGCATATCTGTTAGGTCAAGGAGTTTCAGAAACTAAAAAATGAAGAAAAATACATTGTCTACATGTCTAAGGGGAATTCAACAACCGTACAAGCTTTCCAGCTGCTTAAAATAGATGGAGGTTACACCAACTGTCATGCTGATTTAAGATAAATTATGTGAGGGCCAAAACATGGTGAAGGCGGAGAGGAAATGTCCCTCAGATGGGACATTTTATATAACTACTATACTTCCTCTTACCCTTCAGATTCATCCTGTAGCTCTACTTCGGCTGTTGATTTTCTCACTTGGGTACTCTAAAGATTTGCACTTCCCCAAAACAGTTTACACGCAAGTCTCTCTCTTGTTTCAGTGGATAATCTCACCTGGATAATGTAGATTTGCACCTAGGAAGTTGTAATCACAAGACTCTCCTGTGCTCATCCCAGGACTCTTATTCACAAACTGCTCATACTGAACATCCATTCAACACACTCTGTATTGTATGTCTTTCCACTTCTACACCTGTATACTGTAATAATTTATAATTCCACAATTCCTTTTCTCCCAGAAGAGCTCTTTTTTGAGTCTGGTTCCTCTCATGGTTTTTTCTTCCTCTTCTTCATGTCAATTCAGGGAGTTTTTCCTCAGCGCTGTTGCTTCTAGTTTGCTCATGAGGAATCTATATCTACATCTGGATTTCTGTAAAAAAAAAAAAAAAAAAACACTATACAAATAAAAGCCAAGTGAAATGTCCTCATCTAACCAGCAAGTGTGACACTGAGACTTTTTTAAAAGCTGTTTTAGCCAGAAAAACAAGAGCTGTGGTAATCTCTGTAATTATGTGACTGGAATGATGTCTTATTTCTATGTTAACAGAAATTCCTGCAAATCCTGTACTTTTAGCCCACCAGGTTCTGTACGGATCATTTAGTGCCACTACTGCTTCAGTACCTTTAAATGCTTGTAGTCATGAGGCATAATTGACTGACTCAGTGTTTGTTGTAAAAATGAGGCAGTGTGTGGATCAGAGTGTTGTAAATGGAGTCACCCTTCCGCTGACCTCTGATTAGGCTGTCATGTCAAGTTTGGAAACTCAAGGGACTCGACAGTTTCTGGTAATAACCCTTGACCCCAGTGACACAAATGGTCATCTTGTAGTTTTACACAGGTTTTTAGGAAAAATTCCAAAATGCTGACCTGGTCTTCCATTATATATCTATTTCTCTGTGTTTCGGCTCATGCTTGCATACACTCATTCTGAAAAAAAAGTCCTTTTACCAAAACTCACATTGCTAAGTAGACAGTCCAGATGCCATTCGTTTGATGTGTTGGTGTGTTTGGATTGGTGTGAAAGACCCTGGCCCAAAGTTGAGGCAGTAGACACTACAGTCACAGGTGGCATATGGTGAGGCAGGCCAGTGGTATTTGATGCACAGTGGCAGGGAGATTAACATGCACAAGTGTAGCCTAAAGCCAAGAAAAACAGAGCAAATAGAGTGAGACATGAAGGGAGCCAAGGCACAGCCTGAATAGATTGGATCACACCAACCAATCCCATTTGGCTTCTCCAAAGTATTTATATTACATTATTTATATTATCTTACAAAGGTTTTTTTTGTTTGTTTGTTTTTTTGCATTTCATCTCTTTGATTATAGAAGTCATACTTAAAAAAAAAAAAAGACTTATTCTGTGTTCTTGAATCATTATACTTATTATTAAGTGTACTTCCAATATACCTATTACCCAAACAGTCCTTATAATTAGTGTGTAACTTCTGGGAATGACCTACAATATCCCCTCATTACTGTCGGCAGGAGCACAGCAGCCTTCCTCACTCTGTATTCTTTCTCGTTCTATTCTTTGGGGTCATCTCCTGCTTCATCCCAAATATTTCCCCTTCAACAGACACATCCTCTGAAGCTGGATCTCTTCCTGGCTCCTCCATTCCCACAGGCCTGTTTTTATTCATTTGTCGTCTAGGAAATAGTAGAGACTATTGTCTTTCATCCCCACCCTGCTTGGGGCAGAACCTTTCACAGCCCCAGAGCAGTATTTGGGCATGTTTGGATGACATTTTTCACAGTTACTGAAAAAGGAGTGTTGTGATGCAGAATTTATATAGCCAATTACAGTTGGCACTCAGTAAAAGGTTCTCACTGAAGCATGGAGTATTTGTCAGTGAACAGACTAAAGTACTGCAAACCATGTTGTGTAGAAAAAAAGACAAGCATTAAATAACTTGCTTGTAGGTGGTATGGTGGCGTAGTGTGTAGCTTTGCCACCTCACAGTTCCAGTGTCCTTGGTTTGATCCTGGGGTTGATCCAGGTTACTGTCTCTGTGACGTTTTGCATGGTTTTCCCTGTGTTCACATGGGTTTCCTCAGGGCTCTCTGGTTTTCTACCACCTCCCAAAAACATGTAGTAGTTGAACTGTTGACTCTAGAATAGCCATAGGTGTGAATGAGTGATTGCATGGACTGTTATCCCATCCACCTCACCGCCAGAATCCCAGGATAGCCTCTGGATCCACCCCGACCCTGACCAGGATAAAGCAGTTCCTGAAGATGAATGAATGATGAACGAATGTTTGGTTGTAACATAGTCTGTCCTGCCAGTTGTGGCAGGCTGGTGATCTGGAACAGCACTCCCTACTGATTTAAGGGGCAGGTCATGTCCTGTTCCCATGGTAGTGAGAGATGGTAGTGAAGAATGAACACCAGTGGTGCAATCTGTGGTGGAAGCCAGCATCTTCCAAGTCATGAGTCTGAATTTCCGTTTGACTTTTAGTAGTTGAGACCTGTTCTGCTGTTGTATCTCTTACCCACTTAAAATGCAGAAACTTAAAATGCAGCTGGCTTCGTTCTATAAGCTCTAGTGAGAAGAACTACTGCTTTTAGTTCAAGGACAGTTCTAGCTTCTGGCCCAGCATCAGAAATGGCAAAGATTTTTTGTGGAATATTGGTTTACTCTGTCATGCAGGGCGGTCTTGTTGATTTTGTATTTGCAGACTTTTACCAATAGACTGTAGATACCATTCACCAGTAGATCCTGTGCTTGGGTTACTAACTGCTCAGAGTTTTGTATGTTCTGCCCATGTCCATGTGGTTTTCAGATTTCGTCTCTGGTTTCCTCCAACCTCTAAAAAAAAAAAATGCCAGTGGTTGGACTGGTTACTCTAAATGGCCTCTAGGTGTGAGTGAGTGAATGAGTGTGTGAATGTGTCTGTATGGTGCCCTGTGATGGACTAACATTACATCCAAGGTGTATTCCCACTTCAGGTTAGGCTCTGGCTTCACCATGACTCTCACCAGGATAATGCGGTTACTGAAGATCGATGAATGTTGAATGAATAGACCTGGCCAGGCCCAAGTGACCAAACAGGTTATCCAGTGTCTAATTATGCCAAGATGTCAGTGTCTCCTACATACTGTAGCTGTAATGTGCATGATCACTCTTTTTTCACAACCAAATCATAAACGCTGTACTTGCAAAATTTGGTCTGTGCTATGCAGAAATGTCTGTGGTCTGAACGTGTTGAGAAATGATGGAATGAGTAACGGTTCTTCAGAATCAGTATCACTTTATTCGCCAAAAGTCCAGAGGAAATTAACTTGTCAGAACATATAATGTGTAAACAGGCAAGGGTGTGAATACTATATATATAAAACAAACAATATGATAAGGGTAGGCCAGTTCTGCTTATTTGTCAAATATGGCTTGCTGAGAAAAGTAACTACTATTGGAGAAAAAAACAAATTATTCAGACAATGTGTGATACTGATTCGGCCTCCACTGATTCCAAGTGCATATACAAGTGCAGTTAGTCAAATCATTAAAATTAGATGCTGAAGCAATTACTCTTTAACCTTGAGGCCTGATTATAACACACAAACCTTGTTTCCACATATCCCTTCACTTTTTTACACTGTGATATTTGTTAGCATTATGCTATAATGCAATTATATGATATGCTATCATCTGACAAATAACAATAACTCAATAGACAGGTAATATTTTATCTCTGAAACACAAAAGAACCCATAGAGAACTTGGTAAATCCCCCACGCCTTATCCGTGTGGGTCATCCAAGGTCAGTTTACATTTCCATATTTCAGTTCATCATGGCCTGTCTGACTGAAAGCCTTTACAGACTTAATACTTTCAGTGTGCTAGTAATCTTAGTAAAGAGGCTCACTACACACTGGCATTATACTGAAAACCCAATCAAGTAAACTAACATCACTTAAAATTCCTACTTAATGCATTAAGTAGGAATTTTAAGTAGGCGTCAGTGCCCACTATAAACTTATAAAGTACAGTCGCCAATGTTTGGGAAAGTAAACTAACTAGGCTATTACTTGACATTATACTGTTAATAAATGTTTGTTCATTAACTGTGGTGCTCGAAGGCAACAAGTGAACGGAAAAATCAGTTACGTTTTAGATCACAAATCAATGAACACATTTATACATATTCATATATCACATTTTAATGCAGGAAAAGATATAGAGATTAATTGATAGTCCCTTTTTTAGGTTCCTGTACAGTAGGGAAAAAAACATATTACACCTAGATTCTTTGAACTATTTCAGCATTACATGTTTAAGGTCCCGCTTCTGCCCTGTATGTGCGGAGTTTACATGTTCTCCCCGTGCTTCGGGGGTTTCCTCCGGGTACTCCGGTTTCCTCTCTTACATGCATTGTAGGCTGATTGGCATTTCCAAATTGCCCATAGTGTGTGAACGGGTGTGTGAATGTGTGTGGAATTGTGCCCTGTGACAGGTTGGCAGAAAAAACTTGGTTCTTATAAATGTACAAAAAGTGTACCAAATGGTGAGTTTGAATGTGTAAAGGTTAGAAATTCTTGCTGAACACACACACACACACACACACACACACACACACACACACAATCAAGTAACATATAACAGCAGGGGGCTTACAAAATTATTAAAAATGCAACAAGAGTTTGATAAAGTAGCCCATAGATTGCCTTCACATAAAGTTCAACTACTTTTTATCAATATGAGGTGGCACAGTGGTGCTCACCTCACACCTCACAGTCCCCGGTTCCTTCCGGGTTATCAGGTTTCATTCCTAATCCCCAAAACGTGCCAGTATGAGTATGTGTAAAAGAGTGTGTGAGTGTGTTTGTATGTGTGTATGTTGCCTTGTGGTGCCAGGGTGTATTCCCGCCTCAAACCCAGTGCTAAAGATGAATGAATGAATGAATGAATGAAGCAAAAAGACAGAAGTTACAGAAGTATTATAGTATTATAAAGTAGTTTATGGAATTCTTTCACACAGCATGTTTAATTAAGAAAGAAGAATATCATTGCAGAATCCACGTGATAATAAAATGCCTTCGAATGAAATATAAAATGATCTTTTATCGATAAGAAGATCGAAGAGAACGTACTGTACTGTGTACACCTCACTGGACAAACTGAGCCCCGAGCTGCACGCGCACTCCGCCTACCGGCAGCACGGTGCAGATCTCTCTGTAGTGAGGGGGCAGCGGCGTTACCATGGCGCTCACGAATAAAGGCGCGCGTGCAACCTCACTTTTGAACGGCCCGAGCTAACGCGCGCGATGACCGGCACGGTCAAACAGCACGTCTATTATCATCATCATCATCATTTCATTCCCGTAACAGGAGCACGCTGATGGCCGCGGGTCCGGTTTCTGCCCGTCACCACCACCTGCGTGTGTGTTCGGGCTAAATGGAGGAACGGTGCGGACTTTCGTTCTCCTCCTCCACGAGCGCTCGGCTCGAACAAAACGGGCTTTGTGGGTTTGTTCCCGTGATAATCCGACAGAATTCCGGGGGAAATCTGAACGCCGTTTGGGATTAGGCGGTTACTGGGGTAAATGCGTTACGGTGCCGGTCGCGAGCTCGGTCTTTTGTTTAAAACAGAGTGACGTTTTCTCCTCAGAAGTCTCGCGCTCGGTCTCAGTCTCGAGTGAAAACTACCTGGCGCGGAATCAC
Source organism: Stegophilus panzeri (assembly GCA_024331685.1). Classification (NCBI taxonomy): domain Eukaryota; kingdom Metazoa; phylum Chordata; class Actinopteri; order Siluriformes; family Trichomycteridae; genus Stegophilus; species Stegophilus panzeri. Next base: position 10,532,073 of record JANDJT010000141.1, on the reverse strand, counting down.
TCCGTTCTCCAGTGCTGCTATGAGTTCCTGGCTGCTTACATACTGTAACCTCGTTCTCCGTAGTGCGGTGCTCATTGCTCTGTTCGCCTTTGCATCCTCTTTTTCGGGTGAGTAAAAAGAATGGACGAATTTCTTGGGATTTACACAATGAGTCACGTCAGACTCCCTGCTTCCCGGTGACTCCAAAGGGATCCTAGCTACATAATGTAAAGTTTTCATGTTTACAGTGAGTGAATATATGGTTAGGAGGTCGAGGTTGAGGAATTATAAGCCTACAATCCATTGTTTGGGTCATGCATCTCTGACATGTTTAGAGATTCAATATCAGAAATTGTGTTGATAATTATAAGAACAGCGCACGGAGGGTGGTTAAAGTATAAATGACCTTTATTCGCAGCCTGTATGGTACTAAAAATGAAATACAAGCATTAATGTATGTATATTAAATACTCACGTTAATCCCCCACCCCAAAAGATTAACAATTTCAGGATAATCATCAATGAAATGACACTTTCTTATTTGTACTGCATCATTGACATGAAGTTGAAACATACATACAGAGTTACTATATTCATTCATTCATTCATTCATTCCATCTTCAAGAACTGCTTTATCCTGGTAAGGGTTGTGGTGAATCTGGAGCACATCCTGGGAACACTGGGCATAACACCAGAATATATCATGGATGTGACACCAGGGCTGCATCTGAATATCCCTACTACACTACTGCACAGTAGGTGTAAAGCAGTGCACCAAAAGAGTAGCATGTCCGAATCCTCAGTGTTCTGAAAACAGTAGGCGAGAAATACCCGGATGACCTACAGCTTCTGCCAAGATTCTGCAGTATGGAATCACTGGACACTGTGGATACTGCGCTATCCCATAAGGCTACTGGACAGGCACGGAAGAGCTATCAGAATCCGGATTGTATTTGTGCTTACCACTTATACTGATCAGTGCGTACTGTATCAATGGCCGAGCAGTAGGTACTGAAACGAATGTAGTAGGTACTGTCACAGTATGCGATTTTGGACTCCGTGGATCACAGGGCTCCATGCACATACAAATTCACATACTCATTCACTACAGGGGCAATTTAGAGTAGCCAGTCTACCTATTGGCATGTTTTTGGGAGGTTGGAGGATACCAGAGAACCCAGAGGAAACTCATAAGGACATGGGGAGAACATGCACAGATAATCCACACAGCTCATGATTTGTTTTCTATTTTCTAATGATATGTTTCATTTTTTAAATCTTTGCTTAACAGGTTCATGGCCATTCAACTCCATTCAGTATCCTGTATGATTTAACTCACCACTTCCTCAAGGCCTAGAATTCCCCTGCCATGCAAATTTTTTTTTGTTGTTTATTTACCAATAGGGATGCTCCGATCGATCGTCCGCCAATCAGTATCGGCCAATAATCACATTCTATGACTCTATCGGCAGTCTCTATATTTGGCTAATCTCAAGATCGCAATTTGATGACGTAAAAACGTGAGGACGTAAAACACTCGATGATATTAGACTTTAGCGCTGCAGTCATGTCATCTCCAGTGTGGAATTATTACGAGGTCTTAAGAAACAATGAAAAATTCGCCATTTGCCATGTATTTTTAAAGGCCTATTAAAATGTCCATTGTAAAATGAATATTTGTTGTGCTTATTTATTTGATTCTCAATTAAAACAACAATCTACAACATTACTGTAAATAATATAACCAAGGCAACATCTGTGGTATTACTATATCTGAAAAAAAAGGTTAACAGTGACGATCAAAGCTTACATATCACTTATATAAAGCTTGAACAATCGGGATCGGTATTGGGTCATCATGATGACAAGAAATCAGTTATCGGTATTGGCTGCAAAAATCCTGAGCGGAGCATCGCTATTTACCAGTTTTAACCTCACAGTGCTTGTTACTGACGTAATGAGCTGAACTCAGGTGTGTTGAGCAATAAAAAAGCAAGAACTGGGATATTGTTTTATTTGGGCCCATAAAATTAGTTAGGCTTCTATGATGGAGAAAGGTTCTCAAAGCAAAAACTTTTGAGCTTTGTTTATTGGTGTGTACATCTTGACTTTCATTTTGTCCCTGCATTGCAGCTGATAATAAGTGTAGGTCACCTCTCGTCTCGACGTGTCAAGAATGCCTGAGCCGTGGACCAGATTGCGCCTGGTGCTTTCAGAAGGTAATGTGAAGACTTCAACAATGAGCCGTCTGTCTTGGTTCTCAGTGCTTTTTTTTAACTTACCAATCAGATATGGTAGTGTTTAGTCTGATAGGCGATGACCCTGAAGAACCCCAGTCTTGTATCGTTGCTCCTTCCCCCAGCACTGGATCTGCTGGCCCTTAAAGGGCCAAGAGTTCCTTTAAGCCCCAGCAGCCTCTTAAACAAGCTGCTTAGGGCTGGAGTGGCCGTGGGAACCCATTTAAATGGGCTAAGAAGTCTGCAAACAGAGTCTGCAAAGTCAGGTGCTTTCCCAGCCCACACACAGACCATGACTGCCCACTAATCTGGTTGTGAGAGATGGGGCTTCACATTTTGACAGATATTTCTAACCTCGAAAAAAAAAAGGTGCATGACGAAAGACATACTATACTCTGCTCAAAAAGCTGTGGTATCTTTCAACGCTTATTTATAGTGACCTTTTACTCCTACACGCACACACTTGGATCAATAACACAGTTTAGTCATTTGTTGATGGAAAGGTTAAGGCTGTTTGTTCCACCGTCTACAATGTCTGTGTGTGTTTTTTTTTTAAAGAGTCTCTCCATAAACAATTATGAAATAAAACATCACATCTGGGCATGGTAATCTTTGAGATTTAATCTTTGGAGGCAGTTCATTTTCCAGTGACACTATTTATCACCATTCTAATGAATAATATAAGTATTATTACACCAGACCATACTGTAATAGGCTTCAATATATTAAGCAAACTTTATAAAAATGATGTATGTTGATTCACATTTATTTTGTTTCATGGGAAGTGGTACATCAATGACCCCTGAGGGTGAAAGAAAAATAAAAGATGAGCTGATTATCAGTACACATATGCACAATTTTTGTGGTCTTTTTTGGGTGTTTGAGGACCCAACTGGACTTGTAGTGCTTGGTAAAGGGAGAACTCAAGGATGTACCCTGGGTGCGAATAGCCTAGGGGGATGGGGGGAATTTCCCCTCCACTTTAGGTGATTAGGTGGGTGAGTATTTTACTGTAATACAATTATTGCTGTTGGTAAGTGGCCAGTCGTTATTTTTTTCATTGTCGTTTTTGATATTGGGTGACTTTTAACAAGTTAGTACAGGGCATTGTCGCGCTCACTCTTTCACCAGACCGATACAGATTTTTTTTCTAGTCCGTTCCAGATTTTCTTTTCCACCTTGCAGCTTAAGCTAGGAATACTGGTGAAAGTTGCATACAAGCTATCCTAGACCGAGATAGAGCCAAGATGTTATAGATTTGTTGGGATAGATCAGAGACCTTCATTCTTATCTGCAAAGTGTGGCTGCAGATTTTCATTCCAGCCACACCTGATTCCACCCTTTTCATCAGTTTGTTTTTGCCCTATTAATCATAAGTTGTGGCTCCAACTTGGTTAGAATAAAAGCCCACATCCACACCAGATCTTTGCTTATAAGTTTGATGTTGTTCTTCATAACAGGAAAAATGTATTCTTTTCTGTAGTTTTAAGTGACAGCGGAAACCCAAGTCCTCTAAGGCAGGGGTGCATTTTATATTAAATGTAGTGTAGAAGATTGTAACCTACAAACTTTACAAAGCGGAGCTTGTGTAGCACGGAAGCACGACAGTGAAGCTGTCCAAAATGCTCCACTGTGAGCAACAGGTTCAGGAAACTGGTGCGAGATGCTTAAGAGGTTTAGTTTAATTTAAGTTTATTGTGATTATATGCTGTATTTGCACACTTGCAGTGTAAATTCTGTCGTTTATTATAACAGGAGTGCTCTATTTGTAACGAGGCCGCGTTGCTCCTCACTCGCAATGTAGACACGGTGATATGATAAACAGTGTAGTGCAAGTAAGAGCTGTAATGTCTAAATAAAACATGTCTAAAGGCAGTGAGTAACAAAAACCAGTCAAAGTGAGATTTTATTATTAATTTAGTACTGTAGTTTACTTATATATTAATTATGAATTATGAATATATA
>JANDJT010000141.1:10502986-10514562 GCA_024331685.1 Stegophilus panzeri | reverse complement strand
ATATTCTTTTTTAAATTGAACTTCCTCTATTGTAATGTGGTAAATTGTGCCCTTTATGTGCAAGTTCATTCAGCTGCCTAAAAATTTTGAAAAAATCATCTGAAACTGACATTTTACCAAGAAATATTTGTAGGGAAAGACCCTTCCACATGTCATTAACTTGTCTCTTCTAACTACATCTAAACTATGCGATCTAGTTCCCCTAAACTATTCTGATCTAGTATTTTCCTCAGCTGACAAAAGCTTAATTATTAGCAGATGTGTTAAATCAGGAACAGAAAGCACCACACTTATTCCAGGACTGGAAATGTAAAACATTCCCTCATAAAGATTCCACTCTTATCTTGATTTTTCCGTCCTCAAGGTCTTCTTCAACATCACAGTGGGAATGCAAGCATGCCCAGAAAAGAATGATGCACTGCAGAAAGAAAATAAGCCTGAGGTGATGTTGGTGGTGAGACCTGTGGGATTTAACGAATCCATGACTGTGCGAGTGCGACAGGCCTGTGTGTGTAGCTGTGGTGGGGCAGGACCTTGCCATGACAATCCAGAAACTTCCATCTGTGTGTCTGGAGACGATCCAGGAGATGAGGGGAGTTTGATGGACAGCTGCCGAGATGTGAAGACAGGCCTGATGTGCAGTGGCAGGGGAACATGTGTGTGCGGGGCATGTGTATGTGACCTGAGCAGCCTTGGGACCATCTACGGAAAGTTCTGTGAGAAGGACGACTTCTCCTGTCCCAATGAGAGGGGTCTAATGTGTGGAGGTGTGTATATGTGTGTGTAAACACAATATTGCAAAAACAATGCCAAGAGTAGGCCTTTTAACACTGCACAAAGTACCAGAGGTTTTGGCTTCTTCAAACTGGTCCACTGTCAAAGGCTCTGTTTCTACACGTTTGGTACCTACACAAAACAGGTACCAGCAGGAAATGCTGGTATTTATTGGTGGTGCTAACACTACTGTACGTTATGGCTTGGTTAGTCATACCACATCACCTTATGTCTATTTACACCAGAGTGAAACTAGCATTAGCCACCACCATCCCTTACTTTCACTTCTCTAAGCTAGTTTACCTAAGCTAGCCATATCTAAACACAGCACTTTGCTAGCATCATCTATCTTGCTAGTTAGCTTAGCTAATGCCACCTGTCCAGCTTTAGCTAATTTATGCTAATTTATCTAGTTGCTATTCTTGAGAAAGGCTTTATTCCCTCTCTGCTTCAGGGGCGCTGTATCATGACTGACCATGCACTGTGACCATAGCTTCCTAACAAGCTAGGACAGTGGTTTTCAAAGTGGGGGCCGCCAGGGGGCACCTGGGGGGCCTCAACAATTTGGTGTGAAAAATAAATTCCCACTCTCAGACAACCACACACACACACAATCAATTCCTAATGTAATGTAATGTAAAGATGTAAGATGTAATTATTAATAAAAAAAAAGGGGGATATATTCAGAAGTCTGTATTTTTAATATGTTTTAAAGAGATCTTGCAAAAGTGGGGCCTCAGTCAAATGTTAATGCCATTTGGGGGGCCTTGCCCTGGAAAAGTTTGGGAACCCCTGAGCTAGGATATATGAAGAAATAAAATACACTGTCTTTTACTCATACTGTATACATGACCATAAAGACTATCTTGATTTAACAAGCTAACTAATGTTAGGCTAACTATTATATTGTGTAATTATAACCAGTATCCATCATTGCTAGCAAGCCAGTGTTAAGCTAACTACTGGGTTTTTTCACTTAACAAGTTAAGTTTGCTAGGAATCGATCTAACCTTAAGCTAATTACTTATCTGTCAATTAATAGATTGTGTAAAGAAAATAGTATCCAGGCATGCTAGCAGGCTAGCTAGTGCAGGTTCATTATTATTGGTGCTATTGTTTTTTTTTATCCTGTAATTTTAACAAACACAGCACTACTGAACAAAAAACTACTTCTATATTAATATCATATAGGGTGTTTGGGGGTTCATACGTGATATTTAGTGCTTTACTTGCAATGATTTTAATTTTAAAATGTCTCATGTTTAAAAACGTTTAATTTTGTAGCATATTTTTTTTTCTTGTCGGCTTATCGCTGAACGAATAATTAAAAAAAAAAAAAAAAGCTTAATTTCAGTTGATATAGACAACCAGATGACCAGATGAGTCAAAAGAACAACATTATCCCAAGCACATCTTTCATGTTGCACTTGGCCATGTGCCAAAATGATGACGTAGCCGCTTTGACTGTCATCACTGTGACCCTTACGTTGGTGGAAAATAAACAAGAAGTAGAAACTGTTTCCTGTTTGACCGGTTCTTGTTTTTGTAGGTACCCAGTATGTGTTTCTCACAGCCTACAGCTAGTGATAATTACAATTAACAAATAAGAAACTTGAGTGTCATATGTGACTAGTTCATAAAGTGATAACTCCCTCAATCCCTGTGTGTGTGTGTGCGTGTGTGTGTGTGTGATATCAGGACATGGCCAGTGCATCGCAGGGGAATGCTCATGTCAGCCTGGCTGGATGGGTGAGAGTTGTGGCTGCCCTGTCTCCACAGAAAGCTGCGTTTTGTCTGATGGCTTGGTGTGCAGCGGGCACGGAAAGTGTGTCTGTGGCAAGTGTGTGTGTGATCACCCCCGACGCTCTGGAGCATTCTGTGAGAAGTGTGCCACCTGTGCAAACTCCTGTCAGTCACACTGGTAAACAACTTTTGCTTTCTCTTTTACTTTCGGTTCTTCCTGCAGGCCATTCTAGCCTTCGACCAGGATGCCTAGGACTGTTTATACATACACATGCAAATACATACCTTGGATTTCTTTGCACAACACCCAAACATTCAATACGTCAATACACACGGCATATTCCATATTTATAAATATTAATATTATATTGTTAGCTTTTTCACTGCAATTACCCCAGCTCGATGATGCACAGCAGGTGGTACTTTATACCACCTACAGTTCATAAATTCTTTGCTGTCTATCTTTTATATTTATGTTTTTATATTTCTACATAAGTACATTCTGTTTTATTTCAGTAGAAAAAGTATTTCACTGCATGTCGTACATTGTCTGTGTGTGTGTGACCAATAAAATCTGGCTTGATATGATTCCGTTTTTGTTGTTTACCTTTAAATGCCCATAATTACTTTTCTCACTGAGTCTCTTCCTCTTTTCCTTCTCACTGTCTCAGGAGTTGTGTGGACTGCCACCTGTCTAAAGGCTTCGCAGCAAACGATACACAGCAATGCAACAGAAGCTGCACTTCACTGGTAGCCTATGTTGATGACATTACTGGTAAGTCAGTGTAAGGTTGTATAGCGCTTGGGAATCTGTGTCATCTCTCATTGATCCGCCATACTGTCTGGACATTTGCTTACATTCAGAGTTTACACAGAACATGATGTCATGAGAGCCGTGGCTTGGTTTGGACGTGACATAATACTGCATGACATCATCAGGAAGTGCTCAAAAGACACAGGAATAAATAGGGAGAAAATTCTAAAGAAGACAAAATGTTACAGTAATAGTAAATGCTCTTTAAATGCAAGGCACCTTCTTAACCTTTGGTACATACCTGCGGTATTTAGAAAACTGGCGCTTGTGTGTAATACAAATGAATCTACAAGCTAAGTGTAAACTGGCAAATCAAGTCATTAGCAATAACCAAGTAATAAAATATTTTATTATATTATAAACTGTCATATTGGCAGGCACTAGACTAAATCAAAGACATACTGAGCTACACATTATACTACATTGTCCATGAATAACTTGTCTGAAAGAAATTACAAATAATGTTTTCTCAGATTTGGGATTTCCCTTTTGGTAAATGGTAAAAACTGAAAATTTAACAAGAAGGGAAAATCATTGGATAAGTCACTATCAGTTCTCTGTGGCTTTAATGCCTCACATTTGACTTTAACCACTAAAGGCTGACATATTTCTGTTAAATAGTAGCTATGAAAATCCATAAATGAAGGCCAGGGGAATTCTGGAAGAATTGCATTTACAATTGTATGCAGCTGATAGCTAGTCACATAACTGTGTAGTATACCACATGATGAGTGTCACATACTACATTCAATTCTGAATGTGTGTAGTGTCAGTACATACAGTATACAGTCTTATAGTAGTATACAGTATAAGTATTGTATTTGGAACACAGCCAATGAGTATCAAGAACATATGAAAGATGAGTCAGGTGAAATTTAACTACATAGAGTTCTCCGTCTCGTGCAGAGCTGATCAGAGGGAAGTACTGTCTGTACCACAGCAGGGAGCAGTGCGTCATCAGGTTCCATGTGGACATGGCCTCACACGGACCACAGCTACAGATTAGCAGACATGCTGGTAAAGCTTGGTGCTACAAACACACATGCAAACACATGCACACTCTCGCTCTCTCTCTCTCTCTCTTTCGCTCTCTCTCTCTCTCTCTCTCTCTCTCTCTCTCTCTCTCTCTCATATTCCAATCCATTCTGAAAGCATGACATTCACTGTCAACACACATCTGCTCTGCCTTTCTATTCTCGTCACACACTCATACTGTGATGATTATGGTGTCATTGTGATGTCTGGATCTTGGATTGTGTGAGTTGTGGAGGTGGTGTTGTTTGTAATACTTTTCTTTTCTGCTGTCTCATGGTCTTTCACCTCCAAATGTCACAGAGGCTGTGTTCATACCCTGTGTTTGAGGTGATCAAACAATGCAGGCCTTTGTATGTGTGTGTGTGTGTGTGTGTGTGTGTGTGTGTGTGTGTGTGTTTGTGTGCATGTGCATCCCTGTCCCCTCTAGATGAGGTCAGCCTTCCCCGCTTTCCCTCTCCCTGTCCCCACTGTTCCCAGATCACCATGGCAACGTGCTGAAATGTCAATACACTACTTTAGCCTCTTTGTATGTGGAGTAGTGGCTCGATGCCAAACCTACTGGATTTCACAATCGCTGATAATGCAGCTGACAGCGGCTGCTGATCTATAAATGGATGAAATTTTGCTGTCAGCGTCTTGGTTTCCGCTCGATCCAGCTCGTTTCACATTGCTACAAAGTCCACGGGTCTTCGCTGTCCAGCTGTTCCTGACGTCTTCACTGATGATATAATAAACATGTGCTTGTTTTCACTGTGCTGCTTGTGAATGGATTTAAGTTCTGGCAATCGGCTTCCCTTTGTTAGTTCTTAGGTCTGCATCAAAATGGAGGTCATAGTTTCCGAGGGTTTTTCTCCGTCGTTAAACTATGTCACATCCAAGGACAAACTGATTAGAAGTGTTCTTGCTGTTGCAACAGAATAATCAAATCAGAGTTACTCTTACGGCCACAAAGGTCACCATTATGTATTAGAACAAGTGCAATAATATAAACGGTCATGTTAATTAATATCAATATATCGGTCATGTTACAGCCGGAACTACTGTCTGAGCTGTACAAAACCTTCTGACCAATCAGATTTGAGGATTCAACCTCACTGCATTATAACATTAATTTGTTCGTACATTGAATGTTGTGGAACGTCTTAAAACATGTTATTTCCCCGTTATTGTCACGTAATCCAGGTAATGAAGGTTAGGACGGATGCAAATGCAGATAAGACTTTATTGAGAGAGAGACAGGCAGATAAATCCAAAACACGAGACAATAGTGAGGTCAAGAAACAGGCAAAGGGTCAGGCGATTGGCAAACAGGCATAAACTGGGCAAGGCTAGAAACAAAAACGAGAAACAAGAACAAGATCAATGAGCATGAATCAAAACGAGGAACAAGGTACAAACACTTGGTATAGTGATAACACTCAATACTACGGGAAGTGCAAAGAGACACGAGGGGTTTAAATGACAAACGTAATCAGAGGTGAAACACAAGACAGCTGAAAACAATGATGCCACCACATCAATGATGGAAACACCCGATGACGATACAGGGGCGGAGACAGGACATAAACCATAACAAAAGCACGTGTCGAAAGTAAACAAAGTCAATGCCACAGAAGACCCAAAAGCGTGCGTTCGCTAAGAGCTCGCGGTTTGGGTTTCCGAGCACGCTGCATGCTACACCGCTAGCTCGATGGGAAATCGTGACAGTTATTGCTTAAGCTATAGCAGCTATAAAGTGTTGCTCTCTCACTGGATTCTCTTCCTTTCTCTCTCTTGAAGCTAATAAAACGTGTCAGTTTACTGAGAAAACATAAAGCTGTCCAACACAGGAAAGTCCAAGACATTCCTGTGTTGGAATACTTATGTTTCAGTTTTATGTCTGACAGATACAAAGTTCTGACACCGGAGACTGAAATATTAAATAAATGAAACCGAAAATAAATAAAAATTTCACCAAATCTATGACTGCACACATGATTTGATCCATTTATCTGGAGCATCTATTATAAGTCCCAGTGTAAGATGTTGCTATAGAAACATTTACATATCGGAACAAGCATATCAGTAGAAACCTTTCAGCCAGCATTACTGTTAGATCTGTTGTTATAGACCTTCTGACCAATCAGAATTGAGCATTCAGCATCGCTGTGCTATACATCTGACAAAACAAAAATCATTATTATTAATCATCATTGCCTCCTTTTGATTGTTTTCTTCTTAGACACATATGCTTGTAATATTTAATATCATTATCTTTATGATTATTGTGCTAAACAATACTGGTTAGAGAAAGCATTATCATGTCGTTTGCATGTATATTTGATTTGATCAGACTGGTGATATTGAATTATTTTTAAATTATTTTTTCTCTGTTTCCTCAGAGTGTGTGTTCAGCCATCGGTACTTTAAGACCTTCCTCAGTGTTTTCCTCCTCACCGTGGTTCTGGGTCTGGGAATCCTGGCTGTAGTGCGTTTACTGCTCCGCAGCAAGAACTGGTCGCTGAGGGGAGACGTCATGGAGCAGTTTGACGAAAGCAATAAGGTGTGTGTTTGTGTGGTATGGGAGAGTGAGACAGAATGAGTTGGCTGATGAAAATTATGATTATTAAAACCTGAAATCATGTTTGCTGCTTTTTAAATATATCCTGTAGTATAGTTAGATATGGATAAGAAAGTGTGCTAAGGATTGCACAGTCAAGAATTTCTATATTTTGATAAACGTTCCGATGTAAATCATTTAAATCTCTCTCTGTTTTTAGTTGATTGCTTATTTTAGGTCATTATTGCAAATAAAATTCAAACTAAAATGGCAAAAACAATATCAACTGAAAGAAAAATCATACAAAATTTAAATGCACAAAAAAAAGACTACTAGATTGAGGCAATCTGAAGGAAATGAATGCATTTATACAACAGTGCTGTTGAGACCTCGAATCTGATTGGTCAGAAGGTGCTAATTAATCTTCTATAACAGCAGTTCTGACAGTAGTTCCAGCTGTAATTCAAATCACAGGTTTATATGAATGTGCTCATTTTTATACTTTATAGTTTCTATAGTAACAGCTAATGCATAGAGACTGATACACATAATCTAAGCCACATAATAAATGGCGTAAAAACGGGTTTTCTGTAAGGTAATGTTTATTTAACATTTATGGAAAGATTCTCCAGTGTAAGAGCTTTGGAACAGTTACTTTAAGTTTTCCACCACCAGTCTTCAGAACAGAGGATGTTTCGGTTTTGTGGTTTCCCGTTAAACAAGCTGCATTTTTTTTTTAGCTTTTATCAACTATAAGAGAAAGTGTGGGTCTGTTTAACAGGAAGTAATTTGTCTTGCAGACATTCCAACATTAAATGTAACAATAAATGGTTAAAGATATGACATGATTGATTAATAAGAAAAAAAAATTGGAATCAACTGGCAAATTGCTGTGTTATAAGTGAAATAAAACACATCAGGGTATGCTGTTATAGTAAAAAACTCAACTTCAGAGTGGTAATAGTTACTGTATAAATTGGGCTGCTTCGCACCACCACATTGATGATTATTTTCCTATAACAGCATGCCCTGATGTGTTTTATTCCTTGCATAATGTATGATTATTAATAAGCCTAATAAGTGATAGAACTGTAACATTCAGTGTCTTAGCTACATCTCTACAAGAGGGATCCAATCTAAAAAAAAATCTAGAATTGCTATCATTGTGTTTATTGTATTTATGTTTAATGTATGTCATCATACAAGCCCAATTCTAATGTAAATCAATGTAAATAAAAACAGAATGTAATGATCTGCAAATCTCATAAACCCATATGTTATTCACAACATAGAACATAGACAACATATCAAATGTTTAAACCGAGGAAATGTACAATTTTAAGAGAAAAAAAAGGTCATTTTGAATTTGATGGCAGCAATACATCTCAAAAAAGTTGGGACGGGGCAACAAAAGGCTGGAAAAGTAAGTGTTACTAAAAAGAAACAGCTGGAGCATAATTGGCAACAGGTCAGTATCATGATTGGGTATAAAAAGAGTCTCTCAGAAGTAAAAATGGGCAGAGGTTCACCGATCTGCGAAAAACTGTGTCTACAATGCCCGTGATTTTCAGGCCCTCAGGCAGCACTGCATTAAAAACAGGCGTGATTCTGTAATGGAAATCACTGCATTGGCTCAGAAACACCTCCAGAACTCATTGTCTGTGAACACAGTTCACCGTGACATCCACAAATACTAGTTAAAGCCCTATCATGCAAAGAATAAGCCATATGTGAACATGATCCAGAAACAAAGCCATCGTCTCTGGGCCAAAGCTCATTTAAAATGGACCGAGGCAAAGTGGAAAACTGTTCTGTGGTCAGACGAATCGAAATTTTTAATTCTTTTTGGAAACCATGGACGCTGCGTCCTCTAAAGTAAAGAGGAGAGGGACCATTTTATCAGCGCTCAGTTCAAAAGCCTGCATCTCTGATAGTATGGGGGTGCATTAGTGCCTATGGAATGGGCAGCTTGCACATCTGGAAAGGCAACATCAATTAGAGCAAGATATGCTTCCATCCAGATTCCATCCCATATTTACTTCTGAGAGACTCTGCCTCTAAGATACTCTTTTTATACCCAATCATGTTACTGACCTGTTCCCAATTAACCTCCAGCTGTTTCTTTTTAGTAACATCTACTTTTCCAGCCATTTGTTGCCCCCGTCCCAACTCTTTTGAGACGTGTTGTAGCCATCAAATTCAAAATGACCTTATTTAAAATAGTACATTTCCTCAGTTTAAACATTTGATATGTTTTCTATGTTCTATTGTGAATGCATTTTTTACATTTTACATGGACCACATTTGAGCCTACATATACGTTTATGCATATGTCACATACGCTCTATTGTACCATCCACATTTTGTCCAAACTGCTTACATGCATGTGCAGCTGCATTATCTGAATTATTTTCTGTCACAGAACCTGTCATATGCACCCAGCCCCAGTGAGAAGACGATAACCTACAGGCGGGACTGTCTCCCTGACCGGCCCATGGAGATGCACGTTCATGTTCACAAAATGCCCCTGCACGACATCTTTCCATGACAGGCAGAGAACAAGAAAGAAAGGAGATGAACAAGAGCAATAAGCAAATGAATGCACACTTGTTTTCCTAAAACACACTCCATGGGGGGTTTTTTGTGTGTGTTTTTTTTTGTGTGGTTATTGAGTTGATTTCACTCCTTTTGCATGAAGTGGAAATTTATCTGGGTCTCTCTGGTACTTATGGTACTTTATATAACTTATACAGCCTCTGCTATGAAGTGACATCTGCCTGTTTATGTTATTTTAAGCCTGTGTGACAGGCAAAGGTACTGGATCTGGGTTTTAAATTAAGTTTAAAAAATTGTTTTATTTAAGTTTATACTGTTTATTTAAGTGAGTTTGTCGCAATGTAACACTACCATTTTTCCCCCGCACCACTACGTCACAGCCATAGCAGACCTCAAGTTTGAGCCAGTTCCTTTTTTCATGGCTGGTGTTAGACTGCCACCTAATGGATGATATAGACATGACCAAGAAATGCTTTGATTTACAAGTGGCATTTACAGTATGTACTTCATATTGGTATAGATCACAGGTTCCCAACCGTGGACCTGGACAACACCTTTCATGCATGTTTTAGTGTTTTCCCTGTTCTAACACACCTACTTCAGCATATTAGTTGAAGTGGGTGTGTTAAAAGAGAGAAAACAATGTTGGACAGGGGGCTCTCCGGAACCACAGCTGGAAACCTGTGGACAGGTGTTAAATAAAAGTATATGATTTCTATGAGTCCTCATTTAACCAATTGTATAGTTACTATATGTATGTAAATATATGAGCATTTGAATCAGACCTAGTGTACAAAGATGAGTAGGTCATACTTACAGTAATTACTGCACTTTGTCCATCTCAAATAATATTTTACTTTGAGATGTGCTGTCAAAACTGGAATTTTACTGTATGGGTGGTTCATGTCATGTCTGTGTTCCTCACTTGGGTTACTGTATTTCTTAAGAGATCTGTGTGTGTATGTGTGTTTGTTTGCAAATGTGAATTGCCAAGTGAGTTGCACTTGTGTGCATCAAACTACTGAAGTCCAGCAATGCTCCCTCTTCATAACTTGACATGGTACTGATACAGAGCCGAGGTCTGTTGGACGTTCCAGTCTTTCCTTTCCCATAAACTAGTTTAAACACTGTTTACAATCAAACCTTCCAACACTAAAAAGTTTATTTATTGATTTGATATCTTTTATTTTTGTTAGTAATAGATTTGACTTTTGACTGCTCTGTAGAATGTTGCTGTTAAGAAATTAATTGCTATTAGTGCATATTCCTCATGCACTATTAATATGTGTAGTTTGTATTTGTATATGTAGGTCCTAAAACACTAAATCAGTAGATTTACTGCGTTCTGTGATTTTTACTTGAACACAATACAACCATTGATAGTCCGTGTGGCAGCCAGATCACTGAACAGTTGGGCATTAGTACTGCTCACAGCATTGTAATTTTTGTCTGTTGTTTTTTTATTTGATTTTACATGCCTTGATTCAATAAAAATCCCATCCCTTGCATTGTTTTTTTTTTTTTTTTTTTTTTTGCTTTTTCATGTTTTCAGTGCTTGCTTATTAATAAAGAGAGATGACCTGATTTTCATCAACAGCGTATCACTTCTTGAAAGACGCTATTAGCAGACCTTGTGTAATAAAATGGCCTGATTATTGTTAATACAAAGATTAGTATTGAAATGTTTTGCACGTTTAGGTAAAACATGTCAACTTCATTACTTACAGTGCGGTGACAAAGTATTTACCCCCATCCTGATTTCTTTTGTTTTTGTGTATATCTCATACTAAATAGTTTTAGATCTTCAACCGAAATACAACATAGAACAAAGGCAACCTGAGTAAAGCCACAATACATTATTTATTTATTTATTTATTGAAGAAAGAAAAAAAAAAGTTATCCAACATATATCACCAATGTGAAAAACGAATTGCCCCCTTAAACTTAAAATCTGGTTGTTCCACCTTTAGCAGCAATAATTGCAACCAAACGCTTCCAGTAATTAGAGATCAGTCTTTCACTTACGTCTAGGACTAGAACTTACTCCTATGCTTTGGATCATTGTCTTGCTGCATAATCCAGTTGCGCTTGAGTTTCAATTTACGGATTGAAGAC
>JANDJT010000141.1:10485075-10499914 GCA_024331685.1 Stegophilus panzeri | reverse complement strand
TATAAATTTTATGAAGTTTACTTGCAATAACTTATTTCTACCAGAGAGGTCTTTAAATCCCTAAATCCACAAATACCACAAATATTAAATATTCTATTTTTCCCCCTCCTTATTCCTCATGTTGCTCTTGAAAAACTCTCTCGTTGTAATTCCAACTTTTCCAACTTTTTAAAGGAGGATCTTTTTATTTTCTATGTTCAGCCTGAGAGTGTCCAGTATTTCAGTGGCACAGTGAAAATCCAGGCTGAGGAGATGCAGACTTTGCCCAGCACACTCACAAAACTGAGTACTAAACTGACCTCCTTCAGCTTTTTCCCTCTTTAGCAAAAAAGTCCTGCATACGCACCCAATATTTGTTTGATTTGTGATGCTTTTTTGAAAAGAACTTTTTCATTAAATCTTTCAGAGCAGAACAAAAAGCGCGTTCACACGTAAACTTTCCTACTTGTTGTTAACTGAAATTTTGATCTGTATATTTACCCTTTTTAATAAACTGACAGGTTGAATAATTTTACCCCAAATAATAAAGTGACAAGTTGAACTGATTGAGTCTAAGCAAGAAATTCACCATACATGACCAGATTTATGTTTACCTGATTTAAAATACAACAACAACAACAACAACAACAATAACAACAACAATAATAATAATAATTAGAATGACTAATGGCTCAACTATCTTGGCTTCCTTATAACGTGTTATAAAGCCTTGCATGGCAGCTAACTGATAACTTATATAAAAAGAGCATATTCCAATCATACATTTGAATTATATAAAAACAACCTTGTAATTGTGTTGGACGTAATCTCATTATTTTTCTTTACTTTTTTGTTTTTAGGATTTTTCATTCTGAGTGATGAAGTTTTCCCGAAAATCGTTTCCAAACTGAGCTTAACCCTTACAAGGACATGCTAGCATGCTTTATAAAATTCTAAATAAATAAAAAACCAATTCAATAATAAAGTTTTATTTAACTTCTGTTTAACACACACAGCCGCAGTTCACAGAGCACCACAAATAATTTAGGATTATCCCGACTCGTTTAAGTGCTGCATCAGAGACCAAAACAAGTGAATTTCATTTGTAGTCAAACTCAATCTGACTTTATTAAGAGATATTAACCTTAAAACCAATCGTCAGTAAATACAAACACACATGCGCAATTAAATTAAACAAACAAACAAAAAAATATTAAATAACGGGGGAAAAAAAGATTAACAACCTGATAGAAATGCTCCTATTCTAAAATCATAAATATAAATTCAAAGTGCGACTCTGATAGACTTCAAAGTACAGCTCAAACTCGTGGATAAATAAAACTGAAAGACACTGTATGTACAACTTTTCAGTTTGTTTTCCACGAGAAACTGAACATGTCCCCGCACTGTGGTAAATATCTGAGCAGTTTCGAGTCACAAAGAAATTAAAAACTACGGTACAATACCACACTGAGATTGGATTCTTTAAATTTGCTTGAGTATACATTTCACAAGTGTCCTAAAGCCCATTAGAGCCTTCTCTGACAACTAAGCAACATTTGATCGATTTTTGTTTTAGGCAAACACCATTCAGAGTTTTTAAAATATCAGATGTACTCAGGGTTGTCTTGCTGAGTTTATGGTGTATTTGGTTTACCATAAAATAAACCGTTTTTAAATATGAAGAGTAAAGTGCCTCAGTATAGTTAAATCAAACAAGACATCTCATAGTAAACCTAAATATATACAGTAAACATAAGGGTGTTTTTTCGTAGATGTTTCACGAAGGTCTCCAGGCTTTTACACTGTAGGCTACTGGAAGTTGTCATTGCTCCCTGTCTGTGTTTATGAAGACACCTGAGACTTTTGGATAAAATATTAGATAACATTTTTTAAAAGTTTTTTTGTACTGGATCGATAGAAGTAGGCTTACTGACACAGCCTTGACGCAATTTTACCATTTATTTTTTACAAATTCAGATTGTTCAGTTGATTGAATTGTGGCCGTTCGTGCTTGCCGTCTGGGCTGGATCCGTAGTGCGCAGCGTTATCCGGGGACTGACACGCAGGGCTGCCCGGCGCGCTCTGTTCGCTGTCGGTGTCGCTGCCCTTTTTGCACACGCCGCCATTCGATGCTGAGTTTTCGGTGCCGCCGGCGCTGTGTGTCTTCACATGTTTGCTGAGGTGGTCACTGCGCATGAAGCGCTTGTTGCACACGGGGCAGGCGAAGCGCTTCTCGCCGGTGTGCGTGCGCAAGTGCCTCTGGAGCTCATCGGAGCGTGTGAATCTCTTGCCGCAAAACAACCAGTTGCACACGAACGGCCTCTCGCCCGTATGCCAGCGCAAGTGCGCCTTCAGGTGAGACGTCTTGCCGTAGACTTTACCGCAGCCCGGGATGTGGCAACTGTGCAGCCCTTTGCGCCGTAGGCTCGCTCCTGCCGGTCCGAGCCGTTCAGCCTCTTGGCAATTCGGGCAATCGCAAGTTGCCCTGCCCGCATAGCGCCGCGCAGACGAGCGTGGAGAGCCCGTGAGGGTTACAGCAGGCGATGCGGTTAGGACGGCTCCGCTGGCGCCCGCCACTGAGCTTGGGCTAGAGTCCTGGTATGAGGCCGGCAATACGGGTTTGAATCCGTCCACAAGGTGCTGCCCGCCGGCGAGTAGGTGCGGCGATGAAGCAGCGCTGAACGCCGAGTGACCGAGCGCCGCCGAGTAGTCCGAGTTGTAGCCTCCTAACGGAGAATGCAGCGAGGTCTGGAGGCCGTTGGCGCCAAGCGGATTGTCGATCCAACCCGTGCCCACGTCCCACCAGGCCGAGGCGCCAGCCGACGCGCCCACGTCCCCAGCCGCGATGCCCGACTTGAACCAAGAGTCGTACGCGTGCGCGACGCCCATCCTCGGGTAGATGCCCTGCAGGCTGTCCACCGAAGTGTGCACTTTGGAGATGAACACGGGCTGTGAGCTCGGCTCCTGAGATCCGCCTGAGATGGACACAGAAGTCTGAAACGCGGAGTAATCGCTCCCGAAGGGGCTCCCGGACACGCTGCTGGTCGTTAGTGAGAAAGCGCTGGAAACTGGAGAACCGTTTGCGCTAAAGGTTTCTGCCAGGCCGTTTCCTCCTCGAGACGACAGACTCGACCCGAGACTGCAGCTTCCCGGAGAGCCTCTTTTCCAAGGATGGAAGCCTTTTCCAAACGACGCGCTGTCCGATATCATGGCAGATGTAGGGCTCGGACTGCCGATTTTGTTACAGGTTGCAGCCAGCATGGCTAAAGGAGTAGATCCAAACTTGGGCTCTTCCTGGAGTGATTACAGACAACAAATACAAAAACATGTTGAGCCACAGAGGGGAAAAAACGCGTGGTCTCAGAACAATATTCTAAACATATATAATAAGGTACAATAAGAACTTATTAAACAGAAAATTATATTATATTATATTATATTATATTATATAATTATGCACGTTTTTATAAGTAGCATATTCTCTACAAATAAAACCCGACAAGTTTTGTGATACATTAAACAAATTAAAAATGTAATTTAACTATTGTAGAAGTAAATATGTACATGTAAACATATCTCAATATATTTCTTTTCATTCAATTTTTTATTACAAATGTGCAGGTCGATTTCAAACTTTTGAACGTGATCCGTGTATTCAACTACGAGCAAGACAAACTAAATCTGGAAAAAACGAAAATACAAAAAAAAAATACCACTCAGAAGTAAACAGTAAGCTCTTACTCACCCCTAGAAGTGAAGTTGCCATCCCAGAAGTGTCCACCTTTGAGAATACCTTTACATTTATAGACTACGCGCTTGTTCTGGTTGTTTTTTTAAAGCAGTATTGTCATACACTGTGCTCTCCGCCCCTTTCTCAGTACAGTTGTAGCTCCACTCTGCCTTTGAAGTTCCGCAGGAGTCTGCTTTCGACCAATCAGATTCGTAGAAGTCGTGACGTCATCACAGTTGACGTCTCTGCTCTTCGGGCTTCTCAACACAAGTGCAGATGTTAAAGCATACAAGTGGGCGTGGCTGCAAGGTGAAGCACAATCCGGTCATCTTTTCTGATGGGGATCCCCCCTTCTTCTCTATGAGGACCTGGAACCACTGTTTAACGCAGCATCGATTTATAAGCGAATATATCAAACCGTTGGCAGCCATATTCTTTTCTTATAAGGCCTATAATATTTCTAAGGTTTTTTTTTTTACTAGGATGTAAACACTAATTCTTCAGCCACCATAAAACGTTTGCCACGTTTTATAGTGGCTGAAGAATTAATGTTTACATCCCAGTGAAACACCGTAGAAGTGAAAAAAAAAACAACTTTTTGAACAAAAAACAAGTTGAATACTTTTAACTATCCAAAGTACCCTTTAACTATCTAAAGTACCATAGAGGAACCTTTGTTTGTAAAACTGTGCCAGTCTATTTCTGATGCTGTGAAAAAACACCAAACAAATCTTATCATCCTCACTGACACACTCTTAGAAAAACTGTATTTTTTCTTGTCGCTGGCATGGGACCAAGGTTAGGGTTAGATATAAGGATATATGCTTTGTGCCGTTTATAATTATTAATTTGTTACCTGGTCTACTTTTATTTAGCTTTTAGAGAAAATCTTTAAATGTACACAAGTGTTTTAAGGTCCAATTAGGCACCTTAAATTATGTTCGCCTACATACTAATGGGACAACCTTAAGGGGTCTTTATATCTCAGAGTGTAAGGTGGCACCATAATCCTTTGTACATTTATATTATAGTGTATCTTTCACCTGGAAATGTGGTCATTTAGTATGTAGATATTTTAGAATAAAGCTTTAAAGGTACATTTATGTCTTCCTAGGTAAATATACATTAGTGTAAGGACACATTATCAACAAGGAATGGTAAGTTTAGTACCCTATTTATGAGAGTGTGTCAGTGAAGATGGTAAGATTTGGTTCTTTGCACAGCATCACTTACAAAGGTTACTCAAGGGCGCTTTGGGTGGTTAAAGGTTCATAGTTTCATTAAGGTATTCAACTTGATAAGGAAATACTGTGTTGTAGGGTTCTACATGGAATCTTTAGCTACAGGTTCTCTCCAAACCGAAGAACCATTTAGGGTTTTTAGCATTTTTGATTGAACCTTTTTTTTTTTCTATGAATGTCTGCTTTTATGTCAGTCCTCATACACGGATCATAATAATTATGTGTAATCTGTGAAGTGGGGCTCACGGGTCATTGTGCCTTGTGAAGGCGTGGTTGACCAGCCCAAGGGGCGGAAGTGGGTGTGCACGTGGCAGGACGTGCGCGTCAAATATGAAGGGAAAAAAATGAATGAACTTCATCCTCGTTGGCCCCATTGCTTTTCACTTCATTTACATCAAGGTGAACGTTTGGAGTATCTCATTTATTTTAGACAAAGAGTTCCTCAAAACGTTTTTAGGTCCATTCTAAAGGAGCTCTACTTGGAAAGTTTTTTTTTTAAGGGGAAATCCTCTGTTGTTGAGTTCTACATAGCGTTGACAAACCAAAAAACAAAACAAAAACAAAAAAACATATAGGTCTATGGAACTATTTTTAAGGGTGTAAAATTTTCTTTGTCATGATTAGTTTATAGGTAAATGCAAATAATGTATTTATTATTATTATTATTATTATTATTATTATTATTATTATTATTATTATTATTATTATTGTTAGTAGTAGTAGCAGTAATTGTAGTAATAATAATAATAATAATAATAATAATAATAGCAACAATTACAACAACAACAACAACAACAACAACAACAATAATAATAATAAGATTAATAATAATAATAATAATAATAATGATGATGATGATGATGATGATGATGATAATGATGATAATAGGCTACTGAAGTAGAAGGAAGAAGAAAAAAACAATTATATCTAAATGTAAGACTCCTGAAGTGCATGCACTGAACCGAATTGAGTCCATTAACATGCGCTGCACGCCGACAGCCTACATTTCATTTGAAATTCAAATTTAATAAAGTGGCGTGTTTTAATCACGCGTAGTTTTATTTGCATGATATGACGTGTATCCTGTCCGGGCCTGCATACGCTGTCTGACCAAGCTGGTTATTGCGAGAGAGAAAGAAACGACACAAGTCTATTAAATCCCTGTCGCTTTATCTGGACATCAGACTGGGACCAGTGAGGCCATTACACTCTTGAGAGGTTGTAAAAAATGTGCGAAGACGTCGCTTTATTTTTTTTATTGTTACGATGACAGATTTTGTGTGTTATGTTGTCTGTGAGTTTCTAAGAATTAAAATAGTTTTGTGATAAATCGTCTACTGTAAGTGATATTTCTTATAATGATCTAAACATTCTTGTAGTTCTTAGAGTCTGAAATCTGACTACGTATTTTGTCGTCGTTATTTTATTACTTATATTTTCTTTGTTGCATTTTTGATAAATATAAATGTGCTGAAATAGGTCTTTAGAGCTTTAAGGTCATTTTTGGTTCCCCAAAGAATTCTTTAATGTTTTGTTCTTTAACCATTTTGTTGGGGCCACATAAAATGTTTATGTAGAAAGACTTGAGAATTGGAAATTATTCTTTAGTTCATTATCTGCTACAAAATAAGAGCCATCCTTTGTTTTAAATAATGTTTTTAAGGAATGTTCTAATGAACTTTTTTTTTGTTTCCAGGGAGACCAGAAATCCTGTATTTCAGTTTGAAGGTCTTTTCATTTATTTTCAGAAATGTTTTGTTTCGGTGTTGAATCAAGATTCAAGATATAAGAAGCTTCCTTCTACAATGAAATGTTTTGCAGTAGAAAATTATAAAGAAAATTATAAGAAAAAACGGGTTGAATCTCATGTACAACATTTCCCCAAGTTTTTCTAGAATTGTCGGGTTTATAGGAAGTCTCTCTCTCTTTGCATATAGTCTTTAACGATTTTTTCATGCATCTACCGTGCCATAAGGTCATCATTCACCCCTGTCGCAAACTTCAAAGCCCGGTGTACAGGTTGAGCTAAACTGCAGGCCGGTCCGGAACAGATGTTCCGTCTTTTCAACTCGTCTATTCCCACACTGATGGCGGTGGATATCGCGCTCGTGAATCCCCGTTTGAAACCTGTTCCCTTCGCGGCTTCATAATGAGCGCATTATCACGGACCAGCGCGCGCGGACAAAACGCGGCGCGATTCGCGTGCTTTCGAACAATCCTGCGGGGGAAGACAAAAAAACACAAAAAAACAAATGCCCGCTTGGCTCTAATGTCAGGAAAAAATGGCAAGAGGGCGATTTAATTGCTGTTTTGATGCTGAAAAATTCTTCTAATGCAATGCAAGTTTGGGTGTGTGTGTGTGTGTGTGCGTGTGTTTGTGTGTGTGTAGGTGCGCGCTCTTCAGGTCATTCAAGCAATGCGGGATTTTTAAGTAGCCTACCTCTCAAGCATAATTATATGCATGTTTCTTATTTTTGCGTTTGATTATTATATATTTATTATTTTTTTTTAGAGTTCAAATACGTATTAATTAAAAAAAAAAATTGTTATAATGGAAGCGCGCGCTACTCAAACCGCTGTAATTACCCGCCGTGCAATTAGCTGCCTATCATAAAGAAATTAGCGGACGCAGTGTTGCGTGAAATAGCAGGCTATAAAATATCATACGAAGCCCACAAACAACACGACTCATACAGAGATGACCAGCAAGCTCACACAGTTTAGCAGTAACAAACACACGCTGTGCTCCACACAATAAAGACTCAAAAAATCATGCATTCGTATGTTATCTTTATTGTCTTTTCTTTTAATTAGGCTATTTTTCTTTATTATTATTATTATTATTATTATTATTATTATTATTATTATTATTATTTTACATATGTTCTCCCAGTCGTTAGTGGTTTTTTTTTTTTTTTTTCCTTAAGGGCTTAAACATAGTTGTCAAAGCAGTCATGCGAAACCAACAGCATCCTGCAGAAAATGAGTCTTAGATAAACACTAGTGACAAAGTAGTTGATGGACTCCTGTATAACTGGAAATAGCAAATGTCTGAAGGCTGAATAATCCTACATCACTTAATTAGCTTTCGACACAATCATTTAAAAAACAATTGTAGGCTACACAAATGATCAGACTGGTTAGTTTAGATTTCACGTTGCTTTTAATGAAATTTGACGTAGAGCAACTTTCATAGACAGATCAAAATTCAGCCTGAAAATGAATCATTCATGTTTGTTTGTTGATTCTTTGTCTCGTTGTTGTTTGTTTCATTGGTGAACTTGTTCGTGACTTTTCAAAAACTGTAAGAAAGCGAGTCAGTGTTTTGAAATCATTCCACCTCTAGGAAGCTAATTATTTAATTTATAAAAGCTTCAGAAAACTTTCCCGCATCACGCATTTTTCCCCCTTCGTTATTATGACATTTCTCAGACCCACAGCTTATATATATATAAGCTCCCCCCCCCCCCCCCACCTCAACCCCAACCCCAGCTAGGACATAGCCTGAGGACATGCACCTTTATGTTTTGTGTTTATGTTCAAGTGATCACATATTACTCAGATAATTACATGCAGAAAAATGTTTAATCTCATGTGAAATATTTGTTGCTTTTACAAGCACACCACAAAACAAAAATAAAATAGAAAACTAAAATCACAAACATTTAATACGTTTATTTAATATCGATAACGTTTATAAGGTATTTAATAAGGTTCAGGGGGCATGGCCACATGGGTTGGCACAGGGTGGCCTTGAAATAAGCCTTGCCACCCTAATGACAATCCCAATTCTGACCTGTCTCTGAGATTTATAACTAAACTGCAGTTCATGTACAGTGCAGCTCATGTTGAATTAAATCATCACTGTAATATTGTAAGCAGTTTGACCTTCATTGATCATGACGAATCACAGTGAAGAGACAGAAGATACAGGTCATGGAGAAACAGCTTAATGGCATGATTATTTTTTAGCATGTTATTTTGTTTATATTAATTGAACTATAAAATGTTTCAAAATTGTGAGTAGTGTTGCTGCTTCACAGCTCCAGGGTCCTGGGTTTAATCCCGAGCTCAGTTTACTGTCTGTGCAGAGTTTCACTTGTTCTCTCTGTGTTTGTGTGGGTTTCTTTGGAGTTCTCCAGTTTCCTTCCACATGCCAAAAAACATATCAGTAGATGGATGCACTAAATCGCCCCAAGTGTGGATGAGTGTGTGAATGTGTGTGTGCATGGTGACCTGCGATGGACTGGTGTCCCACTCAGGGTGTTTTCTTCCACCTGACCAGGATAAAGTGGTAATTGAAGATGAACGAATGAATGAATGAATCTTCATTCGGATTGGATTCTTTATCCTTTATATTGGTCTAATTGCAATTTGTCAAAGGTTTTGATAAGTAATTATTAATAATCTAATTAGTAAACTCTTAATTACCATGCATTTTCAATGGAGCCTACTGTATATCAGGAAATTACATTAAATTACTAAGGAACATTATTATTATTATTATTATTATTATTATTATTATTATTATTATTATTATTGTGACTACCCAGTGTTATTTGGTGTACTGATGAAATCCCACAATGCACTGCAACAGGTCATAGTCCAAATGAAACAGTATGTGCTAACACATTCTAATATTTATTACTTTCTACATTCTTTTAGTGCAGGATTTTTTTTTATTACCTTCTAAACAGGAAGTCAGTGTTTAATTCTGCCTCACTTCATAAACAACACTGTGAATACACTAGCATATTTTACTTTACCATAGATATTGCAGTATTTTGACACACTACTTAGTATGAAAGTTTCATATGGTGTCAATCACCTCTTTTAAATGGTGTTCGGCGGCCTGACCTGTTTCTGTGTGTTCTCAGTCTGCTCTCAGACAGAAACAGGGTTTGCAGCTGTGTCAGCATGTGTAAGCAAGTGTAAATGTGTGTGTGTGTGTGTGTGTGTGTGTGTGTGTGTGTGTGTGAGGAGGAGATGGACCGACAGCTTCCTGTAATTATCCTCTTGAGAGGCCTTGTTTCTCGTCCCGGGGACATAATGGCGGAAGTTATTCACTGTCTATCATCGGCGGAGAGAGGGAGTGATGCGTAAGGAATGAGACGAAGGATAAAAAAAAAAGTGTCAGCCTGACGACTCAGCTCATGGAGCGATAAGAAGGAGTGGCCACATATCATATTCACGAAGGCTACCTGTCAGTAGAAAGTGTGATGTAAGGGCAGATATCATTCAATATACAGGGGAGCTACTGTACCTAGAGATGAAATTTGCTTGGAGCGTGCTAATGAACACCTTTCATGACATCCAACGATGATTTATTTCATCCTCTGCTTCGGAGCAGTTTTTCTCTTTTGCATTTGGACAACTTTGGAGGGAGCAAACAAACTTATAGAGAAGCGGTCTCTTAATTCTTCCAGGCTTCATTCCTATATTGAATGGAACGACAGTATCGTTTGATTAGAGTGAGAGACACCTCCTGTGTCCTGTCTGTGTTGGCCCCGAGCGAATAAACAGGCTTCCACCAGAGAGCTACAATGATTTAATTAGAGTTCCGAGCAGCAGATTTCCCAGAGGAGAAAAGACACTCACTCTCTCACTCTCTCTAGCTCTCTCTCGCTCTCTCTCTCTCTCTCTCTCTCTCTCTCGATTTGTCATATATTAACCGGGATGTGTATTGTTTTTAATCAGACAGTAGCCTTTAATGGAGGTGATAATTTATACTGGATTGATTTATACAGGATTGACCGGGACTGAAGATGGCTAATCTGGGTAGAATGGTGAAAACATGGTCATGGGGGGGTCACAGGGGTCAGGAATTATCAGCTGAGGGTGTGTGTAGTGCAGGTAATGTAATTACTGCTACAACCAGGTCTTCTACACACACACACACACACACACACACACACACACACACACACACACAGGCATAGAGTTAAATGAAAAACCCACCCTGAGCGACTTGTATGTCAATCTTTATTAATTAACATTAACACCTTTATTAATTAACCTCTTCAGCTGCATCCAAGATTTACAGTATATTGTTTTAATGAAATTCCCAGCTGACCTTTTGAGTTTAAACTTCTTTGATCGACATCTTTGTCTATTTTCATTTTGGTTAACCCTTTATCGTACACTATTCACAATGCCATTTGACCTGCTGATAGCGGTGCCTGTGGGATTTATTTCTAGCTTCATTTACCTCTAAAAAGAGCGATGCAGCAGAGCTTTAGAGCCTTCTTCTGTCCAGCTCTCTCTTACCTCTCTCATCTGTACCCTCTGCTCAAATGGATCAGCTTCCAAAGCTTCAACGTGCAGTCTAATACCTCCATCCATCTCATAGATAGCTAACTATCTGAGCTGAGTCTCTGCTGTAAGTAAGAGCAACTGCGCTTTATAGCTACATTGCATTCAGGAACTTTGAGCCCAACATTTACACCAGCATCTCCACCACTATGGTGGAATTCTCATTAATGTAACAATAACGTGGCATCACTGGAAAAAGGTGCGTGAGAAAGGAAGCTCTTGCTCTATTGTTTTCAGGCGTGAACAGTGAAATCTGGCCGTTATTCCTTATGTTTAAGACTAATTACTTTTTTTGAAGACTTTTCAATACCACTATAACTGTGCTTGTATTAGAAATACACCCCCCCACACACACATACACACACCGCCCACCCCCAACTCAACAGTATTTCAATAGAAACATATTTAACATGTTTCCGAGTTGAGCTTTCCTTTTAAGTCTGCAGTTACGTTTCTGTGCATTTGAGTGTTTGAGCTCTCAGGCAAGATCTTTAACTCTGATGTGAATCCATGAGTGAATTTATGCATCACATATGCAGTATTAATACAAGTCAAATAGAAGCCTAGTGCATTTTAGGTAGACCTAACCTAATTTTTAGGTTTTTTTGGGCAGGTACGAACCACAACAAGCTCTCTGAGATCACCCAAGAGCAGTGGTCACAGTCTGCTTCCATGGAAAGCCATATATTTTGACTGCAGTGGAATTATAATTCAAGCCTGTTTCAGTCCAATTGCAGGAAGTCACATTGAACATGCTGTTTATTAAGGATTTTAGGCAGCAGGGTTTTTTTGACATGCAAGCTGCTTAACTGAGTGCCAGAGTGTGTATAGTGCAAGAAGTAGAATATTCTGTATATCTGGGCTGAAGAACATAAATAGCCTGCCTATTAAACCTGAGTACACAATGTAATTGAAAAATGACCTCGAAAAGTGTGTTTACTTTTCTGTCTCTAAAGGAAACATCTCAACATATTAACTGATTCCGAACGCAGCAGCACGCCTCATCTTCAACCAGCCCCAAAGGACCCATGTCACACCCCTCTTCATCTCCCTCCATTGGCTTCCTGTAGCCGCCCGTATCAAATTCAAGGCCTTGGTGCTCACGTACAAGATCTTGTCTGGAACAGCACCCTCCTACCTCAACTCTCTCCTTGAGGCTTACATTCCCTCACGCAATCTGCGATCAATTAAAAACTGATGCTTAGTAGTGTCTACTCAGCGTGGCTCAGGGTCCCTTTCCAGAACCTTCACACTAACTGTCCGTCAGTGGTGGAATGAACTTCCTATACAAGCACTACTTGTATTGTTCTCCGCTTGATATATCGCTTTGCTTGTTTTTCCTCATTTGTAAGTCGCTTTGGATAAAAGCGTCTGCTAAATGAATAACTGTAAACTGTAAAGTAGACTACTTTCAAATATTATATTTCTAAGTTTAGAATGTCTAAATATGAAAATATTGCCATTTCTAGTCAGTGGATGATTCCGGGAGCAAGTCCCCATTATTACTTTCCATCGTTCTATTGTTTTAGCCCAATCTGGCATCATTTTCATAAATCAGCATCACATGCACTGAGAGTTTTAACTTCCTACGATGATTAATATTAACACTCTTCTTCGATTTGAATATTTTCTTTGCGTTATCACAACAGTCCGCATGTTCCACTCCTGCGTATTCCACCACGCTAGGCAAAATAGCACAGGAAATCAACCTCCTTTCATTAGATACACATTTTTGAGATATTTAAAGAAGAGAAGACTTAAAGACAAAAAGTCAGTGCCGGGATGGTGCGATGGATCAGAGTTCCTGTAACCACAGTGTAACAGTACATCCTGAATATTCTGCTGTATTCCTCTACACCACAGATTTATACGTTTTGATTTATTTATTAAAGAACAACACATCATCAATAACAACAAGTCTGATCTGTTTATAATTATGAATAACGTGTAACATCAGCATGCCTCTTTTTTACTTTCTGGACATTAATAAGACAAAAAAAGAATAATGAAAACATGCATTCTGTAACATGCAGTCAAATATTTTCATATTCAGACTGAATTGCAAACATTTTAAGCAAATCATTTTTTAGTATGATTTTGCATGTAACTTAAAGGTAACTAAGATATGCTAAGTATACAGTTCGCAAAACAAACCTAACCTGAGAGTTTTAAAATGAATGATTTGTTTATTATTTACTACTGTTTATGTGTGAAATCGAATCAGTTCAAACAGGAAACGAACTAAAAGATCAGATTTGAACTTAATCAAACAGACAAATAGATTTAAAAAAAAAAAAAAAAGTGTCCAAAGTCACTGTAGTATCGAGTGCCTGTTAAATAAATGAGAGTATAACCAGTTTGCTGATTTAATTACACCATTCTGAGGCAAGCAGGTCACAGTTTAAAATATTATAAGGTCCCTGTATCACACACACACACACACACACACACACACACACACACAAAAACAGGTCAGTGGGCTCCTGCCACAGCTAGTTAACCTTTGTGTGTGTGTGTGTGTGTGTGTGTGTGTGTGTGTGTGTGTGTGTGTGTGTGTGTGTGTGTGTGTGTGTGTGTGCACCCCTTATCATTCAGACTGAATCACTGAGGGACTGCAGGGAATTATAGGTCAGCTCTGACAATCATAGGTCCAATCATAAGGAGATCATCCCAATCAGCAGCCTTGTCTCACCGTAGACCCAACAAACGCAGGCACTGCCATCAACAGGCGTAAATTGAGTTTGTATAGGGGCAGAGGTGAGTGGTGTATTCAAGGGGACGAGAGATGGTGGACAAGGAGGACACAAGGTGTGAGTAGGGAAGTATGGATTGAAGAATGTCTTTACTGGAAGATATTGAAGTATTTGAGTATGTTTAATAATGGAAATAAAAGTGATTGAGCTGTGTAAACACTAGAAATACTAAAAAAAAAACTAGTTTTCAAGGCAGGTGTGTGTGTGTGTGTGTGTGTGTGTGTGTGTGATTCTGGTTTAATCACAGCTTTCCCTCAGCCCTTATTGAAAATCGGCCCGTGGAAGATGTTAGCGCCGGCCATCCAAGGTTAAATGAAATTGCAGTTTGTCAGAATTTCTCTGTGCGGTGTGAGAATGAGAGAGAGAAATAAACAGAGAGAGAGAGAGAGAGAGAGAGAGAGAGAGAGAGAGAGAGTTGCTTCCCCTCACCAGACCAGTGATGAATGCTGAGAGCGATCAACACAAGAGCTTCATTAAGCCATACATCACAGGGGCAATTTAACATGTCTTCACATCTGCTGTCTCTCATCCCCCCCATCATCCACTCTGTGTGTGTGTGTGTGTGTGTGTGTGTGTGTGTGTGAGAGAGAGAGAGAGAGAGAGAGAGGGTGGGTGAATAAGAAAGATTCTCTCCATGGTCTTGGCTGTCAGCAGGCAGAGATATTTATCCATGGTGGCATCAACGAGCCTTCGTGTGTGTGTTGACACGGGGCTTTTGGTCTGTTTGTGAAAGCAAGCAAGAGTCTCTCTCTCTCACTCTCTCTCTCTCTCTCTCTCTCTCTCTCACTCTGTCTCTCTCTGTCTCTCTCTCTCTCTCTCTC
>JANDJT010000141.1:10451760-10478255 GCA_024331685.1 Stegophilus panzeri | reverse complement strand
CTCAGTTTTTTCCTGACAAATAAACTAGTAGTTAAAAGCAACACATGAATTGATCAGGTTTATAAAATCTCCTGATTAACTATATGGTCCTCTCATGATGCCAGACAGCCAGACTTCTGGAATTTGCTACATGACCACCTTCTTTGTTATCACCCTTCCTGATTGGCTGTTCAGCTTGGTGAGTCTTAATAACTCGACCGTTAGCATTGTGCCCAAACCCCAGTCTTCCTGAAGCTGTGCCCTTTTCATTTCAGCCTACCACTTTCTATTATCCCTTCCTCTGAGGTAGCACTGTAGAAGAGAGAGAGAGACATTGTCCCCTTTGACCTCACTCAGTGGGACACTTCCAGGTTCATATCCCTCCCTACAAGAGTCCACCAGCGTGTGAGAGCAGTGTTCGGGCTGCTCTAGCGAATAGTAAATGAGAAGCCTCGCTCTGCTGGCCAAGTGAGAGCTCCAAAGAGCTGGAGAAGTCTTACAGCTGCTGAGTGTATTGTAGGCATCAAAGCTGGGCATGGCAGGGTGTTATCACTCCTGTCACTCATCACAGTGAGGGGTTATTTCGGGCTCTGGGCGTTGCTCCTTGGCCATGAGCTCTACATGAGTGTCATCAGAGTTAAGCCATTAGGCTGGAATTTTAGAACATATAAATAAACAGTGTTATGTGGTTTTTACATGGTACATGCTGTCTGATATTCAGAAATTAAACTAAACTTCTCTCTATATCTGACAGAGAGCTTCTTCATCCTCTAGTTTTCATACTCACGTCTTCTGGAAATGATTCTTAACCAACCGGAATGACGACTATATTGTATGTGAGACAGAATATTCCAGGTCAAGTTTTAAATCTGCAAATGCTATGCACAGGTGGAAGTCTCTATTGTGTTGGTTTTCAAGGGATGTACATACAACCTGGCATGCTGCCATTATCAGCACATCCTGCAATTCATACTATGCAGAATGATCTGCTAGTAGACGTACAATGTGGTTTTGTTAAATGGCAAGCCATCATGAAAGAACCATGCTAACAATCACAGGCAGGACATATAGGAACGTGAACGATGAAAGCTTGAAGACTGTCCTGGCTGCTTATTTTTTTATACCCTTGAGTTCACAATAAGTCAGCACTTTGACAACATCAACAAAGTACTGATTTGAGAAAGGACGTTTTGGCTTAGGATGTCATTTGGGACAGGAAGGTATTAACAACGATTTTTTTTTTGGTGAAAGTTAGTTGAAAGCTTTCAAACTGTAAATCTAAACCAATATAATCCCTGCAGGAATAACGGGCTTGATTCATCAAGCTGGACATGAAGGGAATTTTTCTAAAATCAATCGTACAAGTGTTCACACAAGAAATTTGGAAACTCAGGAGAATCCCATAAATTCAGAAAAATGTTCGTATCCTATTCATTTACACATAAGAAGACTAACTAATGTAAACCTTGACTTGAATGACTTCACATCATGTAATTTGCATGTTACACCACCTGACTGAAGATTCAGCACTCGCTGAGTATTATAATTAATATTATATCTATATTATAATATTGTCATAGTAGTGAGTCAAAATTACTGCCACTTCTGTCTTTCAGCCTTTACCCTGATTCACAACAACTCTTTTTGTTCTCCAAGCTGTCTATGCACTTGAACTTTTATGGAGTTTTGTGGGTGTCACTAAATGCAAATGAGCTGTGTTGTGTATGCGCTTTGCACTTTGCGGGTGATCAACAAATGGACATGAGTACAAAGACAATCAGCATTTCCAGAACTTTTATAAATCCAGCAGAACGCTTCAGTTCGGTTTAGCTTATGCGAACATTTACACACAACTTTATTAAAAGATGATAAATAGGGCCCATTGTGAGCAGAAAAAACGTCACCAAAAAGTGTTTTGACCCAAAAATTGCTGCCCCCAGCTTTAATATTCAATTAATATTCTTTAATATTCAATAAATGTAATAATCTGGTTAGTTCATTGGGATAAAATAGCATTCTAGGAAAATCTCACTGGAGGAAGAAACTACAGCCAGTCTGTAGTTTAGAAGTGATTTTATTAATGGGCGGTTTGTCAAGTTGTTTAGTGTTGTGGTTAGTACCACAAGTTCCCAACACTGTTCATGCATATTTTGGTGTTTTTCCTGCTCCCAACACTCTTTATTTAACTAGCCACTTAATAACCAGCACTTGGTGTGGATTGGTGTGGGTGCATTAAAGCAGGGGAATTCCCCAGGACCAGGTCTGCAAACCTGTGGTTTATACAATATCTTGTTATTAAAGCTGCTCAGTAGTGCATGAGATGGTCTGTTCTTCTTCGCTTACATTTTATTAAAAGTTTGATTTACTTTACGGATCGTAATGGTCTCAGACAGATAATGAGTGTATCCACTCATCTGTCTGGGTTTTTAAAAAATTTTTTTATGTAAGTCAGTTTTTGCTAAAGGGGCCAGAGTCCTTTGGTCTCCATCAGATGTGAGGAGAATACCAAACAGGTGTAAATGTGCATTGATGAGAATGTGTGTTTACGTTTGTGTGGTCCTCTTCGATAATGGTCCAGTTTGAGGTCTCTCTGTGGCAGGTGCCCTTCATAAATATAGAAGCAGGAAGAAGCTGGGCTGAGGCAGGCCTTTGGCTGGGTGTTTACCTGCTGCAGCCACCCTCGCGCCCTTCACTTCCACTCCACAAAATTGATGCCTCACAGATTGGAGCGAGTTGACAGGTAATAGTTAGCATGATAACTACTCAGATTTCATCAACCGTCTGGCTCTGGCTCCCTCTCTGTCTCTGTCACACATACACACACACACACACACACACACACACACGCACACTCTCTCTCTTTCTGTCTCTCTCTCTCTCTCTCTCTCTTTCTCTCTCTCTTTCTCTCTTTCTCTCTGGGGGAACTCTAAGCGAGATTACTTGTCAGGCAAGAGATAGTGATGAAAACAGTGCTCACACCTCCACTGTCTTCTCCTGATAGAGGATAGATAAAGAGCAATAAATGCCTTACGCATCACACAGAGGAAACATTGTGAGGACAAGGCTCTGTAGCCAATCGTGCGTCTTGTTATCATATTTTGTTGTGTAACAGATTGAATAGACATATCAGACCATTATGCTCCTTGAGATTTGTTGGGCCACTTGGCGTCACATGCCTGGCTGCTATAAGGGAGAAAAATAACTGCCTCAAAGATCTTGTTTGATTTTCATATGAATATATGTAACCTTTTGACAGGCAGGTGTTTCGTTGCCATGGCAGCATCATTGGGAACACAAAAAAATGGACTAATAGAGTGACACGTCGCGCATGGTTGTCATGGCACCTGGAAGGACACAACTTTTCAAGCAGGATGCTAAAATTGAAAGGTGTCTAAACTGTTATTATGAGCTATTTGCCGGCGGAACGTGTGCATCAAAGCGTGAAAAGAAAGTGGCGAGGAAATGGCAGGCAGGAGCTGACAGATCTGCCAGAGCACACAAGAGAAGTTTGAGCATGTTCGTAAAACTTGGTGCAATATCACAGACATTTCCATGCAGCTGTACTAAACAAGGTGGAAGAATAACCACAGATGCACAATATGATTGTGACTTCCCGAAGTATAATAAATACTACTCCTGTATTGGTGTAATATGCAGTGAGTGAGGGTAGGATGCACGTGTGTAAACACAATGTTGGCTTTATTTAGGGAATTATAATCGTTGTCCATGACAGGGGTCAAAACATAGCCGGGAAAAAGTCAAACTAAGGTAAACCATGATGAAAAGTCAAGAAACAGGCAGAACAAACATGGGAAAATGAAACCATGGCTCAGACAATAAGAGGATATAAATAGACAAACTAATCAAGGACTAAACACAGAACAGGTGAACACAATAGGGTAGCTAACTAATAACAGAACATGGATGGAGACGGGAACAAAACAGAAACAAATACTGTACAAGTGGCAATGTAAATAAAGCACATGATGTGGAAGGAGTGTGCAGTGAGGGGGGAATTAGTGACAGACATAAGATACTATTTTTATGTCCCAACTTACTTATTATTCAGCATGTCCTCCACAAATTAGTAACAGTTAACACAACTCAAACAACCTTAGAGGTGGGGTTAGCATTTGGATCTTTTCTTATGACTTTCACATGAAAGATACAACCAAAACGCTCTCGTGTATCTGAATTGCAGCATTTTCACAAGATAGCATTTTTAGTATATGGTGTTTCTACTTTTCTCTACAAACGATTAATTTTAATGCCAGACATCCTGGGGGGAAAAAAATAACATCATTAATTTCACTTGTTAGTTCCCTAAGTTTATCACAAACGCCAAAATTATTACAGCGTATTTTTGTGAGAATTGTGAAATATCAGATGAACGAATTTACATAGTAAATATTGATGCATTCTTTACAGCAAAATGCACACATCTACCACCTTCTTAAAGATGGATGCCCACTTCCATGCCTGTGGAATTAATGGACAGGTCACTGTCCAGTTTTTGCACACTTTGGATTTTGGCTGCATGTAGTATGACTGTGATGGATTTGTTGAATCATTTCAGATATTTAGAGTACAAAAAAATGCAATTTCCAAACAAAACATATGCAGATGTATGGTACATTTACGTTTACCTCTGTTCATTTGGAACATAATTTAACGCATTAGAGAAGCAGATTTCAATCCAAGCTCAGAGCTGTAAAAGAACAGCAGGACCAAGTTTTAACAATTGGACCAGAAACAAGTGCTGGAGAACAAAGAGAGCCACAAATAAACATGAAGGCTGTAGAACGTTCTGGTAGACACTAGTCCTACATGAGTCAGGGGATTCAGTCTTATGTATTAAAAATGGTTCAGGAAGGCTAACTTGCATTATAATGCATATTTTTAGTCTTATAAACTTCAAGAAACGGAAAAAAGATAAGGTTGGTGAGGGAACGACTGTTCATTAATTTGTTTAGTGGATGTTTCACAACATTAAATGTAACTATAAATGGTTAAAGAGTGAAATCTCATTCTGTAATAAATGAAATATTGTACTTGTTGGCAAATTGCTGTAGTATAAGAGGAATTAAACACGTCACAATGTGCACACACCACACTGTATCACAATGATTTTTAAAAAAAAAAAAAAAAAAAACAACAACATGGCGTACTGCTTTTTTTGCTGTATTAACTCTTCTCTAACTGGGTTTTTAGCTTGATAGTATTCTTAGACCTTGATCTGTTTGTACTAGTATGCAGATGTTTTTAATGGAGACTACAAAGTACTCCTGTAAATTGCTCTGTATAAAGCCCTGAGGCTAAGCTATAAACATAAATGCCACTGTAAAGGTGAACACACTTTGATAGAACTATAAACCGAATGTGAAAACTGTCCTGACATGATATTTACGTAGAGCAACTAAAATCTGCTTACACACTAACAGTAAATTCTCATGCAATGTCACCATCATATTTTTAGTAGTATTGTGCAAAAGAGTGCTCTCTGGTTGGTTGTGTTGCTAGTGGTTAATCACAGAAACATTACTAATACGCTCCTCAGTATGTATTGTACTGTTTGTTGCTTTTATGAAATAGTACGAGCCAAATTGTGAGACCTTTATAAAGACTGGAAGGGATTAGATGATGTAGGCAATGGTGTTTCTTTGGTGATGCAATTTATCAAATGTGAGCTAATAATAAATAACAAAGACTTACTTGTTATTCAGGACAGCAATATGATCAGAAAAAAGAAGTGCACTTTGGCAGGTACATGCCAGGGGTCCCGTCCCCCCCTCCCTCCCATAGAACTATTATTGCCTGACAGCATTACATAAAACATGTCAGTTTTTTTGATAGGCAGAGATAAAGAAAGCAAAGATGTGGGTGAAAGAGAGGCGTTTTGACATTGAATTGTTGGGGCTTTTTTTCCTCCCGCCCTGCCTAGGAAAAACAGCTGTGGGAACCCTTATAATACGTTAAGTATTTCGGGGCCTTTCAGATGGTGAAATTGTGTGGAAAATGTCTCTGCCGCTACTTCTTTTTCCCCTCTCTGCGCTGGACCCATTAGAGAACATCTGGTCCATCCAAAATCAGCCTCCCTCCTTTCTAACTGGCTGAGCGTGTGCGGCCTGCTGGGGCTTCCTGGGAAAACACAACGCTTCTCTCCACAATCCTTCCTCACAACTCGGAAATAAACAAAGCATGCATGAATGGATGATTACAGCTGGCAATAACTAAATAGGTAATACATCAAAATTCTCCACATATCTTGTAAATATTATGCATGTCTGTAACTGACGAATCTGAAAAGCGTAATTAAGTATCGACAGTAGGAGTTATGTTCC
The DNA here is from genome assembly GCA_024331685.1 of Stegophilus panzeri. Lineage (NCBI taxonomy): Eukaryota > Metazoa > Chordata > Actinopteri > Siluriformes > Trichomycteridae > Stegophilus > Stegophilus panzeri. The sequence goes on along the minus strand of JANDJT010000141.1, from coordinate 10,471,935 downwards.
TGAAAAACATTCAAAGCTGGGTGTGTTTTCTGAGTTCATTAAGCAAAAGTAATGGATGCACAGTGAAACTCGTATATAGGTCAAAGATAAGATGTGCCCTTTGTTGCACCCAACACCTGCTCAAATACTTATGTTACCGCTCTGTTGTCATATAACCCTATGTAAAGAAAAAAATGTTTGAAAGTAAAATTGTCATTCAGTATAAGGGCGTGTATCACCATAAAAGTAGAAATTAATCTATATGAGACTTTTACATATTAAAATTTGTAATACTGTATAATATTTAATAATCTGATATACAGTATGTTTCTGTTTTAAAAAATAATATGTACTAATGTAATAAATATATTTTTATATAGTCACTTTATAGACCATCTCTATTAGTTTCACTGGACTTCCTAAAAAAAAACAAAAAACGTCATAGCATTATATGCTTTCAGATAAATAACTGAATAATAAGACAAGGCCTTTGAGGATTTTGGGTAAACACAAAAGGTCGGGTGCATCTGTAGCTAATGGAGAGCCCGTTAGCTACAGATGCACCCGACCTTTTGTGTTTACTCAAAATTTTGTAAAAACAGCTTCTTGTTATTGAGAAACTGGAAAGCTCCTCTCTCCTTTCTTGTGAAGTTCTTGTATTGGAAAACTCCTGACACTGAAGACTCCTTCCAAAAATGCTAAATCAATATCTCCTCAAACAAAACTTCACCATATACACATTTTTTTAAGTCATGTATGTGGCGCATCCATCATACAGTCCCCTCCGAAACTATTAGAACGGCAAGGCCAATTCATTTTATGCTGTAGACTGAAGACATTTGGGTTTGAGATCAAAAGATGAATATGAGAAGAGAGTTTCAAATTTATATGTAGATGTGTTAAGCAACATAGAATATAGCACATTTTGTATCAGACCACCCAATTTGTAGGAGAGCAAAAATATTGCAACATGAAAGGTTTCACTTGTTACCCAGGTGTGTCCTGTTAGCTTGGTTGTTTAAACAGTAAAGAGCTTTGAATGTCTACTCTTGGTTTTAGCCTTCAGTTTCACCTGTGAAATCTGCATTTGTTGTTAAAAAAGGATAAGCCAACATGAAGATCAGAGAGATTTCTATGGGAGAAAAGCAAGCCATTTTGACGCTGAGAAAAGAGGGACAATCAATCAGATGCATTGCACAAACATTGGGCATAGCCAATACAACAATTTGGAATGTCCTGAAAAAGAAAGAAACCACTGGTGTACTGAGCAACAGACAGTGAATGGGTCAGCCAAGGAAAACAATAATAGCTGATGGCTGAAACACTGTGAGAGCTGTGAAGAAGAACCCCAAAACAATCGCCAGTGACACCACCAACAAGTTAATGCAAGCAAGGGATATGCAACCAGATATTAAGTGCTATTTACTTTAATTTACTTCAAGACTTAACTGTTCCTATACTTTTGCTCCCCTAAAAATTGGGTGGTCTGATACAAAAGTTCTATGTTTTATGTTGTTTAACACATCTAGATGTAAATACCAGGAAATAAACGCTGAAACTCTCGTCTCATATCCATCTTTTGAACCCACATGTCTTTGGTGTATTTATCACAAATAAATGAACTGGCCCTGCTGGTCCAATAGATTCAGAAGGGACTGTATAAGTCCCTGTATGAATTATCACTATAGAAAGGATAATGTATTAGAACAGGTGCATTCATTATAAACCTGTGATGTGAACTACAGCCAGCACTACTGCCATTAATCAATACCTTCTGACTAATCACATTTAAGTTTTCAGAACCTTAACTGTGCCCTTTATATACTTGTCACTGCCATAATGGACCCTTATGTGCCTAAACTTTTACATGTTACTTTCCATTTTTCCATCACAATTTTTTTTTTCTGACACAAACTCTTCATCCCAACCTCAGCCCACACATTTATACACAAATGCTTCACAATTTATTTAGCCGTGCATTTCAGAGGACAAGTGTACTGCTATTCAGAATCTTAATGCAAGTAGTCAGACGCTTGTGCAAACTTTAAAGTGGACAAGCAAGAGTGAGCGCAAGTCAGGATAGAGGAGCGCGGTGGCGTGGAATGGTCGCCGATCATGGTCATTTTGGTTTGTGAGTGACGTCAAGACTGCAAATTCTAGAAAATGTCAGAGCAATTTCCATGCGTACAATCAGAAGGGACACTGGGTAATTTTGATGCGCGTTCCATATCCAACGTCTATACTGTACATCCATAGGCGCATCCTTTCTGTGCCATTCTGCTGCTCGCCTCCTCGCATGCCAGTGTCTGGCTTTTTTCCTCTGACATTTGAGTTGAAAATTTCTCATAGCACTTATTCTAATTGTTGTCAATGCAGCCCCCTTCAGATGAGGCCATACGCTGCTCGGTTCTTGCAGGCTGATATTTTCAACTCTCTGCCATTTGCGCTGCACAGAGGCAGCTAAGAGTCTGAAAGCAGACAAATTGCACTCAAATTGCGTCAGATTGCCAACATGGTGCAAAGGTAAATTGCTTGCAAATCTATTTAAACCCCTGGCCAGCTTTTCCTCCAGCATGACTCCCTGCAGGATGGCCTTCAAGGCCCTCAGAATGGCCTAATCAGTGGCCCGTTTCCCACCGTGGATCCTGGTAATGAGAGTCAGCGCTTGCTCAACCAATTACCCTTTTGTTCAGTGGATTTATTCTTTTCAAATCTGGATAATATTTTTGTTTTGTCATCTAATATATGGAAAGTGTTTCTTTTCACAGAGCTGAATGGTTTAGCCTAACTCCATTCTGCTAATGGGTGCAGGTTGTGTATTATAAAAGGAGACCGAAGGTCGAGCCTAAGAGAGAGGACTCTCAGTGGTGGTTCCTAGAAGTGCATTTGTTCAAACAATAACGACTCAGATGAAAGGAAAGTTGGTGCTAGGTTTCTTTCTTTCTATTTAAAATTTTTTACAGAATTTATCTGCGTCAGCATAGTTCCATGCACACATTTACTCATTCATGCATGCGGCTGTACTATTAATTCATGACAATTTGAAATTTTTGCTTTTAATTAGGAATGCTGTTTAAACTCCAGGCACCCGTCGAGTGAATGGGCAAAATGTACTATTTAAAATAAGCATAACACAATCAATCAAGTTTGTTAAAATGTTACATTTTTAAAATGCTAAAATACTTCTAAAACTGCTCACAGTCGCCATGAACGTTTTCATTTAGTTTGCCATTTAGTCACCAATTACCACAGTGAAAATAAAAGCACTTTCAAGACAGATGCTTGTTCACCAGCACAAGGCTGGACATGGATATGGATATAAAAAATACATAAACAGCTAAAAGAATCATTATGTCATGTCAGTGCCAGTAACTGTGATGGACTACACATCCAATCAGCCACAGCAAATCACATGACCTTGTCATATGCCTCCCTGATCACTAGCACCTGTTTTGGGTTTCACCTAATTAGCAACCCCTATTTAAGTTCTGTGTGTTCTCTATTTAGATCCATGTGCCGTGGTCTTGTTTTGTTCTATGAATGATTTGTTTTCCCCCATTCTGTTTGTTTTATTTGTATTTTTGATTATGAAGAGCCTGTTCTTGCAGCCGTCTCTCTTATCTAACACTTTAAGCAAAGCATGTATCCAAAAAAAAAAAGCTGGAACAGTTAAAGAAATATCACAAAATGGATCTATTGTAACTACAAATGGAATTCTGTGTTGAAATCAGAAGAAACGAAATCAATCTCTTTGCACACCATCAGCATGTTTGGGAGAAAGAAAAGTAATACCTGCTGTACAATATGGCTGTGGATCATTGATGCTTTGGGGCTAGTGGTCAAAGTTTGTTCACCGCTAACAGGAGGTTAAAACGTGACCGTAGATTAATCTTTCAACAAGATAATGACCTGAGACATATATATACACACACACACACACACACAAATAATATTTAGGAATTTGTCATCTCAGTCTCTGTATGTGAGCCTTGTTGAGAACTGGTCTGATGGTGTACATGTACAAACCTGTAACCTGAAACTATACTTCAGTAAAAGTATGTGCACTGTGTACTGCATGGATTGGTAACTCCAGAAAACGACCACAGAGATGATGTTGTTGTTTTTTTAAATAGAAATGTGTTTGGGATTTGTAATGAAAAAAGAGCCAAATGTAAGTCTTGGTATTAAAGTTCAATAATACTTGAATAAAGTATTCTACCAAAGCGACCAAAAGAATACTTAAGCATAGTAATGAAGTACAATGTTCCAAACAAATTTAAGCTCCTTGAATAAAGGAGCTTAAAATGTTCTGCATCAAATCCAAGATCCTCTACAAGCACTGCATGTCCAACCTTAAACAGGAAGAGACTCCAGTGAATGCTTCATCAGATATTAAGTGTGGGGTGCCAATAATTTGGAAACAAGTGTTATGCACTACTTATGCAATACATCTTATATTAGGGGATGTTTAACCATTTTCACAAAGGGTGCCAATAATTCTGAACTTGACTGCTATTTTACCAAGTGTTCTAGCTGTACTTTATCCTTCTTTGTTTATAAATCCATATTTAAATTTTATGCAGAACTGTAAAACTTGGAAAGTTGTTAATTTGCTTTAAAAGCTTCTTGTTTTTCTATGTAAAGATGTACAGCAAACCCAGTCAATCATATCTCTCTCTCTCTCTCTCTCTCTCTCTCTCTCTCTCTCTGACTGATTAAGTTTCAGATGGATCTTCTCTCCCTCGTCTTTTTCACCATGTCCTTCATTAGGACTGGATCTGTTCAGCTCATTTGTCTCAACTTGTTAAGAAGAATAATGTTAGCCATTTTTCTCCTGTTTTTCCCTCTATACCATTAAAAAAAAAGATTAATTTACTGCCCACTGCCTCTTCTTTTTCTCCAGAACTCTGTTAGAAGTGTGTGCATCTCTTCTGATCTAGCTCTGTAACACACACACACACACACACACACACACACACACACTGTGTGATTGTATTTAACCTTGCTCATGTTTCATGTCATTTCTGAAGGACAGCAGTGTGTGTGTGTGTGTGTGTGTTTAAATGTTTAACCAATTTAATTTAAGGGTTTATTTGCACATCCTTATTTCATTAACAAGGGCAGAGTAGAGTGTGAGTTAAATTCAGTCAGTCAACTCTTGATCATACGTCCTTAAGACACTAACAGTTTATAGGCGCTAGGCAATTAAGATCACAGTTACAATAACTTAGGACACTAAAGAGACCTTTCTACTGACTCTGAAAAACACCAGAAGAAAGATGCCTAGGGTTCCTGCTCACCTGCGTGAACATGCCACAGACCTGCTGCAGGGAGACATGAGGACTGCAGATGTGGCCAGAGAAATAAACTGCAATGTCTGTAATGTAAGACGCCTGAGACGGTGATACAGGGAGACAGGAAGGACAGCTGATCGTCCTTGCAGTGGAAAATTACATGTAACCGTGTGTCTCCCGAGATGTGATCGAGAACTTTGTGAAAGAGTGGGGTAACAATACAAACAATTTTGCAATAATTGTGGGGGGGGAACAATTTACTGAGTGCTGACACTGGAGACTCCTTCCATAAATGTAAAACAAAACAAAGAAAACGTCCACAAAGAAAACTTCAACATACTGATGATTACACATTTTTCTTTGTTAGAAAGCAGCACACTTTTAACGCATTTATTATTATGCGTAGATTACGTCGAGTGTCTGCCATACATATCCCTGTTAATTATCTGTTGCTATAGGAACGATAACGTATTCAAATGAAAGGATTCAATGGTGCTGTGGTATAAAGATCGTAAAAAAAAAAAAAAAAGTGCACATGCGAAAGCAGTATGTAAAATATTATCCAATTCCTATTTAAACATCCATTATAGCCATATTCGTATGCACTGTAATATTTCACAATTTTTGATTTCTTCAAAATGAAGAAACTGCTTCATCCTGGCCATGGTCATGGAAACCGGAGCCTATCCCAGGAATACTGGGTGTGAGGTTGGTAATACAAGTTGCATTTAATGACGGCTAATTCTTTCCCAGTATCAATGCACAAAGATAATTGTTCCTAAGAAAGCACTTGTAGTGAAGAATAAACCAGGCATGTCCCTGCTAATAGACATATCTGAATAAATGTTTAACTATTTAGAAATGAATAAATATGGCCTCGTTCATTTTTTCTCAATTCTCATTCAGTTATGTGCATAAATAAAGTATGGCCAGTAAGCCACATCTCTCACTCTTTTTCTCAAACTCTGTCGCTCTCAGCATGCCTGCAGGTGGCTGTTATGTTCCTAATTGGTTGAGATCATCTCTCTGTCATGTGAAATCTTTTTCATTATGGGTAGGAGTGAAGCACAAGAGTCCCTGGGAGCAGAGAGAGAGAGCGAGAGAGAGAGAGAGAGAGAGAGAGAGAATTGGCAGTTAAATGTTCCACCTGACTGGAGTCTCCATGGAGTGTGCTTGAGGAAGCAGAAGCACTCTGTGGCCGGTGAGCCTCGTGCATTGAGAGCCCAGTGTGCCCCCTCCACTTTAACCCTGCTCACACTCGAGGGTGTCTTTTCCCCTCTCGCTCTACTAATCGCTTAGCTACTCTTTTTTAATGGTATTAAAATGGGGAAAATAGGCTCAAGAAGTCAACTACCCATACCCTCCTCCCCTGCTCTCTCCAAACCTTTTCTCCTTCTGTCTATTTCCCTCTCTTCTCTCTTGCTTGCTTTCTTTTTTTTCTTTCCTTCTCTCTCTCTTCATTGAATTCAAGTTGCGAGTGAGAACACAGCCAGTGGCAGGCCGTAACTGTGTCTCGGACTCGGAGAAGCTTCCGGTGCCCGCCTGCCCCGAGGCACCCTACGACAGGAAGCAACAAGTGGGATTAAGAGAGGTGCGACCAGAGCAGAGAGCAAGAGAATAAGAGGCACACAATAAGAAATGGTGAGAGAAAGAGACGGCCACAAAGACTTGTGGGAGGGAGCGGGAAGGATTAGCAAGCTGTTTTGGTGCTCCAAAAAAAAAGCCATTGATGAAGAGGGGAAGAGGACTGAGGCATGGATGGGTGGCTGGATGGATGGATCTTTGGATGGATGGATGGATGGATGGATGGAGAGATGGATGTCAGTAGAGATAAGCAGTCCACTGGATGTTGGGTAGTAGCAGTCCCACTGAGCTCTCACAGTGAGCCTGAAAGAGCAGCAGCCGCTTACAATTGACCCGAGTTCCCCCCAGCGCTGTTTGACTCAGCAGCAGCGTGGAAAGTGCCGACGAGGGCCATTGTGCTCTGCGAGTAATGGGTCACAGGCTCTGAGGGAGGCAATAAAAAGAGGGCAAAAGAGCCGGCACAAGAGATTTTATCAATCACTCTCTCTCCCTCTCTTACTTTTCCATGGATGGATGGAATGGAAGGCCGCCCGTGAAGCAACAAACAAGCCTGCTTTGCAACGCCGAGCTCGCCCATTCATCTCCTCCAAATGCAGTCTAAAAGCCGTCTATCGTCCACTAGCAGGAGACCAAGGGAGTAAAGGAGGGGGACGGGGGGAGTGACAGTTCCGAGGGCCAAAATAGACTTCCATGAAAAACTTTAAGGTCCATTACTTGCTCAAAAAGCATTTAGTATAACTACTAGGATTTGGATTATAGACATACACTAGCACATAGATACGTATACTTGCAAATAAACTTTACTTGAGGTGATAGAAATAAAGCAAAATAACCACTTATTACATTTTTAAAACAGACTGGTTATCCTTTAATCTTTAAAATTCTCTATAATCTCAATACTTCATACATTTCACTTGTCAAAAGAGCAAATGAGCTGCAGAGCATACCTTACCCCCGGCCTCACCTAAAATAACTGTCTGAGATATTTGTGCTAACGGAAACATTAGCACTTGCCTTAACAGCGAAGTGATCCAATAAGAATCTCTATAAATATCTATTTTTATCTACATTTTGTATTTAATTAGCCAGTTTAACTAGCCAGTAGTGATACCTAGAATTTGGCATCCAAGCCAGGTAGTATCATCAGAGAGATTAGCATGCTAATCTAATGTTTCTAGATGTTAGCCTAAGGGATTTAGCTGCTGTAAAGTAGCCTAAGGTAATGTTTGCCCATGTTCCTTGGTTTTGCCAAGTCAATTGACATCCTTGAGACATCCTCAGAACATCTGACTGCTACTTTACAAACACTTATAATTCTTAAGAACACTATAGAACCAAATATGAACGTTGTTGAATGTTGTAATTGCAATGATATAAATAGGACATGTATATACCATTCAGATCAACAGATCAACCTTTTAAATCTTGGCATTATAGGTATCCCTTCTTAGCTAGCTGTAGAAGAAATAGAAGTACAAAAGATCTTTAAATAAAAGTGGAAAAACTCATCTAAAAAGCAATAAGCTGATAAAAGTAAGCTTTGAATTCTTCACTCAAGTTACTTAAGTTCATTGAGGAACGTGAGCAAACAACAACTAAAGTAAACTAACAGCAGCTTCACCAGATAACCTCTAAAATGTGATTTTTTTTTTTGTTTGTTTGTTTGTTTGCTTGAAATATCATCACTGGAAAGTAGAGGATTTTTTATTTGAAATATCATTAGAAGAAATTAGAAGTTTTTTTTTGTTCGAAATGTTGTGAGTAGAAAATAGAGTTTTTTTTTTAAAACATAGTGAGAAGAAGTTAAAAGTCTGAAATGAAAAAAGCTTCAAAGAATGATTTTTTTTTATTATTTTTATTTTTTTTAAATGTACTAAGTTCAGGACATTTGCTATTTCCAGGCTCTGGCTAAGAGTCAGGCAAAAGGTGTACTTATTTATTGTAAGTTTTATTACAGAGGCTACTTCTACTTTCTTACTTAAGAGTTTTGTACTTCAACTTAAGTAAACATTACTTAGGAAATTAGCATTACTTAGGAAATCTGTACTTTACTTGTCACCAGGACATTTTAGCAGAGCATTTGAACTTTTACTTGTATAAGAAATTGGTGTGGTTATCACACAGGGAGACGAATCTGACCTGCATGTATATAAAATGCTGCCTCTGACCTGGAGACTGTAGCCACTGTGAACCCTTGGCTTCTCAATAGCGAGGCTGAATGAGACTTCACCCTTTCTGTGGCCCTGCACCCACCTCTGCCCCATTGGATCTGAAAAGACTGAGGTATATCACAGAGAGAGAGAGAGAGAGAGAGAGAGAGAGAGAGAGAGAGATAGACAGAGAGAAAAAAAGAGAGAGAGAAACCCCTTCAAGAGCCTCTGTTGTTCATCGCTTAAGGATTCAGACGCCTTTCTGTCTTTTTTTTTTGACGGCACTTCTGTGGACAGCTGCTTAGGACCCGGCCTGACTGTTCATATGGATATGTATGGTAATGACTGGGAAAGAGAGGGAAAAGGGTAGAGAGGGAGAGAGAGAGCTCAACAAAGACGGGTAGTAAAAGGGGTCCTGTCGCGGCCTGGGTGTCTTTCTGTTGTGTGGTCTGAATAGGGTTTATATGAGACCCAAAGGCCCTGTCGCAGTGACACACAGAGCCTGGATAGGGAGGATAATTATTGACTGGTCCAAGAACAGCCTCCCTCCTGCTTTCCTCTCTTCTTCCACGTCTTCTTCTTCTTCCTCTTCCTCTTCCTCGTCTTCGTCTTCTTCTCTTCTGCTCTCTATATACCCATCCAAGTCAACACACACTCAAGCCCTGGTAGAAGTTTTATTCTAAACCCTTCCTATGTTTTTTCCCCTGGCTGCTTTTGCCTTTTTCCTCTTTTTATTGATTTGTTTCGTTGAAATCATTTGAAAGGAGACGTTGACACATTTGCTAGAATCCTCTCCCCAAAATGGACTCCAGACAGTTTTAGCTGAGAAGTAACTAAAATCTGTGTAAGAACCAAAATAAGAAACGATCCTGTTTTTGTGTGAGATTTTGCATTCTGCTAGTTCATGAACGTTTTAATGTTATTTTATTGCAACCTCATGGTGATCTCAGATTCTCTGAGAAAGTTCTAATAGTTTAAAGACTTATAAATGATATCTCGAATGACCTCAAATTCTATAAAATAGATTTTTTTTATATAGTTTACAAACTTATGAGTAGTATTTATGTAAAACAAATTTCCCTGATTCTGTGAGATAGGTTTACAGATTTATTATGGTGTTTTATTTGATGGTATTTTATTACATTTTTAAAACTATTTGCGCAAATGTTTGGTTATTTTTAGGCCGTTAACACACCACCTAAACTATTTTAATCCTGTAGAATAATCTTTTCTGATAGTTTGTAGCCATATAAATTGTAGCTTATTACTTATCTCATATTATCAAAAAATGGAAAGTCTTATAAACTTATAGATAGTATTTTATTACAATATATTTAATCATACATTCTTTAAAATAGTTTTGCTGTTTTGTTTTTGTTTGTTTTGAGGTTTGTTGTTGTTGGTGTAAGTTGTGAGGACTTTTTTCTATCTAGTTTCTATCAAAATCTTGTTGTTTTGTTTGTTTGTTTTCAAATTACACAAGATGATCAAATAAAGGGAGTCTCATAAGTCCAGCATCATAGAGTTCATTCATGTATATATTTTAGATTTTTACTAACCATGATGATGTTGATCTGTGCAAGTTCTGTAAATAAAAGCTTTTGCTTCGCCATTTGGTTTAGAGACCTACGATTGGTATATGACTGCAATCTTTAATGAGATATTTTACTTATGAATGGTATTTTATTGCACGTAAGTGTAGAAAACTCATCAGTGTGTTTAAAAAAAAAACACGTTGATTTTTTTTATTAAAGCCTTTTCATTTAAAGAAATACAGGATCACAGTGAAATGTTATTGAAGGTGTTGTAAAGCCTCCTGAGGGTTGCACACACACTGCTAAGTTGCCTAATTGAATTAACAGATGGTGTTTTCTAGTTTGACTAAAATGTTTGAAAGTCGTTAAGTAATTTTTGCTGAAGAGCTGTTTATCATGTGAAAATTGTACTGTATCTGTGAATGTCTATATCTTTTAATAGTACTATTAATGTCATTTACTTCAGTCTTCAGCAGCACAACTATATAAAACACCAGTCATGTTATGTTTTAAAGTGCTAAGTTATTAAAAAAGCTTTCTCTTCTTTCTCTTAATACTTTTCCTTGGCGGTCTTTTGTTGTAAGACACACCAGGCTTTGCAGCGAGTCGTGTTGCAGTGTAGAGGCCCATTTGGTTTGGGTTCTGAAAGCTAATAGATGCTTTAGTGATTTGGTTAAATTGACTGGAAAAATTCTAGCAATTTTATGCAAATTGAAATTGTTAATAAATTCCAAAAGGCCTATGTAAAGGGATCATTTAAATCCGTTTTTAATGCCAGATTTTTTGGTCTATGCATATTACATTTTACATTGCTTCTCAGAATACTGTCTAGAGATTTTGTAGCGTTTTGGCATTTTATTCACATTGTTTTACACTAGAATGAATAAACTCTGGGAAGTGGATAAGACCCTAAGCTGTGGGACATGAATCAATTGTGCTAATTGTGTTAATTTGTCAAGTGGTCTTAACTAAGTGACTTAATGGGCTCTCCTTCCTGGATCTTTTGTGTGTTAAACATAGGCTGATGAGATGAAAGGACGAGATGCAGAGTGCAGGTGGGTTTTAGAGGAAGGGGTGTGGAGCTGGAAACAGAAAGAGAAGTGTCTGTGTGTGTGTGAGAGAGAGAGAGAGAGAGGGAGAGATAAAGACCATGTGATTGTGTGCGTGTGTGTGTGTGTGTGTGTGTGTGTGTGTGTGTGTAGGCACTGGAGAAATTAGCCTCACGTTTTGCGCCTCTCAGCGGCAGACCCTGGTGCCTGTGTGAGGCTCTGAGCTCCTCTCTCTGTCTCCTGTCACTGATCACAATGGTGTAGATTAGAGCCGCTGCGGTCTTTTCATGCAGCACAGTCAGGACTGAACCTTCCCCGAGAGCCCAGCTGTGTAGGGTTAATGACAGCTGAACTTCTCCGCTGGAGCCCTGCACGACACGTCCAACAAGCAGGAGAAATAGACACATACTCATACAGACCAGACATACTGTATGAAAGGAAAAGCCAATATAAATGTATTAGATAGATAGATAGATAGATAGATCACTTTATTCATTCCAGAGGGAAAGTCACTTATACAGCAGCACAGACACTTAGAAGTACACTAAAAGTACACTAAATGTACACTAAACAACATAAGAATTATATATACATATTGACATATTCAGTTATAACATACATTTTGAATGTTCTCTCATTATAACTCTCACTAAAACTATAACCAAAGTACAAAGTCTTATGAACTCTTAAACAGTGTTACAGTTTGAACCACTGAATTTTTCCCTATAGCAATCCTCACACATACAAGCTTTTAGTTTCATAACCGCTACAGATAGGTGAAGAGTTAAAGGAAATAAACAATGTTAGTAAGGTGGTGGGCCACCACAAGCCATAGAACAGTTTCAGTTTTCCTTGGCATAGATAGAGTATAATCCTCTGTAATGGTGGTGGAGTGATGAACACTGTTCTTCTAAAAGACATTCCCTCAGTTGATGTTTTGATGATGGTGATGGAGAGCCTAAAACGAGTCTAACATGTCACTCTAAAATCTCCCATAGGTGTTCAACTGGGTTGAGATCTGGTAAAAGTGACGGTCCTAACATGTAATTTTCATCATTTTCATCTTCAGCCAAACAATCCTTGAGCCCTTGTGCCATGTGGATCAGTACAAAGTCATCCTGGATGATGAATGCAAACGTGATCAGTCAGAATAACAGTAAATTGATTTGCAGTGACTCTTTTCTCTAAGTGTTTTTCCTTAAACTAACTTCTTGCAAAATTAGTCATTAAACCTAGAAGTACCCTTATTTTAAGATGATTTAGCTCAGCGGTTCTTGGACTCATTGAGTAGCTCATTGAGATAAAGGACCACATTTGGGTTCAGATGATTTAAAAAGGGTGGCGTCACAGATGTATAATAATAGCAATTATGATTGTACTGAAAGAAGTTACATAGATAATTGTATTAAAATGCATTCGTGCATACATGACATAATCAAAATATTTTCATTTTATTTTTATCCAAGAATATTCTCAAATTTACATTCCATCCTCCATCGTCTGTGTCTAGTGTGTATTTTGCTCTGGTGTAAATATACCACCATCCTCTCGGCCCGCCAGCAATGTAAAGTTATGACTTTTGTGTAGTGTGTGGTGTCAGAGAGGTTATTGATGGAGAGAGAATGGGAGAGCAGCCTCGCAGATCTAGACATACAGACAAGGATTTATCGTTCTGGATCTCTCCGACAATTTCATCAAAAGCCCATCGGGTCTTGCTGTCTGCCTCCACCCCCACCCCACCATCACTACCATCACCACCACCTCCGCCACGATAAATCACCTCAGGGGTGTGGACCTGAGCGACGGTCAGAGACGGATGAAGGAGGCGAGAGGAGGGTTAACACCCATTTATCGCAACACTGCACTTCATCATAGGGCCCATGGAGCTTTGGCAGAGCATTATATGTAAAGAGTATAAATTTTAATTGAGCATTACTGCAGCAGATATACACACATGCTGTATATGACTTCTTTCATCCATTTAATCTCTAGCATGTGTTCACGCTCTTGTGCTTTAAACGCCTACAGTAGAGAAAATTGCACAAAGGTCTAGTGATGGACAGCAATTATTGTAATGTCCGGTCTGTTTTCAACCTTTCGGTTTATTAATAGAACCACATTAGTGTTGAATTGGGTTTCATTTTCACAATACCTGATTTATAAATGTTGCATACCATACTAAGCACTGGTAAGTGAAGAAACACAAAGTGCCATGCTTTAATCATATTTTGCTCAACAATTAAAAATATATATATATATAAATATTTTGGTATTTGTATGTGTATGAATAGTCTAATATAGACGATCAGTATATCGCTAATATCTTACACTCTCATAAAAAGGGCACTAAACTGTACTATGCTTGTTGCTGGGTAGGTAACCTCAATTGTATGTATACAGTATGTACAGCTGCAATCAAAACTATTCAATCCCCATTGCAAATCAGGTTTATTGTCAAAATGTACAGACTTTCAGCTGTTTTCAGCTGCCAGGAACAAATCAAATAAAAGCAAGTGAAATAGTTCAGCACAATGAATGCTTCAAGTGGTTTCCCCAAATTCAGCTCAAAATGCAACTTATAATGACTTCTCCAGTCTCAAAACTATTCAACCCCCTGAATAGAATCCCTCACAACAGCACACATATACAAAACTGGTGTTGTCTCAAGCAAACCTGATGCAACTAATCAAGGGCTTTATTAGTTGCACCAGGTGTGTTGAGCTGGAACACATGAAATACCTGGCTTGGCAGTTAAGGCTCTGGGTTACTGATTGTAAGGTTGGGGGTTCAAGCCCCTGCCACTGTTGGGCCCTTGAGTAAGGCCCTTAACCCTCTCTGCTCCAGGGGCGCTGTATCATGGCTGACCCTGCGCTCTGACCTGAGCTTCCTGATATGCTGGGGTATGCGAAGAAAAGAATTTCACTGTGCTGTAATGTATATGTGATTAATAAAGACTCATTATAGATTATATACTAAACATCACCAACTATAAACCCTTTGCACGTTGTTTAAAACTGGTCTAAAATCCGAAAGTTAGGTTTTCTGTTTGCGTGTAGAGTGTCTACATTGGACTAGCCAATAAAAAGAGAAAGAAACAACAATATATTAATAATAAATATAGCCACGAGTGGTGATCTGAGGGGTCCAAGCATGCTTTGTAAATAACAACTCCAATGGCCAGTTCAAATAGGACTGCCCATGTTAAATAGAACAATAAAGAGACCATAGATCAAAACACTGTTCAAGTTTCATGATAGCACCTCAATGATAACTCTGTGAAATGCATGCTGAAAGCTGATTGGCTAATGGTGACCATGTTTGTTAAGTAACCCAGTCATCATAACAAATACAATTACATAACAAATTACAATTAGCATAAAATAAATAAATAAACACGCAATACATCAAATTTCAGCTTGATCTGACTTATGGATCTGAATAATAATATTTACTTTACCATATATTACTATTTAACCTATTACTCTTTAACCCAAAATCTTATCTTTTAAAGAATAAAGAAAGTAAGCTTAACACATTTAGACACCAACACCACCAGATCTCAATACAGACATGTCAGCACTCAATTTATACAGGAAGACATTCAGTAAGCATCCTCTGTGTATCCTGCTCAAGGTTTCTGAAGTGAACCACATCATTAAACACTAGTCTGAATCACCGATCAGTGGAGCAGTCCCATCCTGTCAGACTCCAAACCAGCCTCGTAACTCTGCAGTGGTATTTACGCAGTTCATCCCAAGCTTTTCATATTTTTAGTGCACCGATGTGCTCTCATAAAAGAGTCTGAAAGAGCCTGAACCATCAGGAGTGGCAATGTGAAACGTTTTCTATATGTTTAAATAGCTTTAACCTGCTTTTAAGTTATAGTTTTATGAAATGGTTTAATGGAAATGAGTCAAGGGTAAAAGTTTGCACCCCCATGCTGTCCCCCCCACCCAACAAAATAGCATATTATCTCCATTAACTTTATCCACAAATAATAAGAATAAAGTGTCTGAGACCTCTAGTGGAAACGCCTCTATTTTTCATTCTTCATTTTTTAAATGTTTTCATTATAGATAATATTATCAGCAGTAACCTGAATGAAAAGTAGAAGCTTTGAAATATTTACATGAATTTCTTGATGAGCTCCTTAGTATTTGGTATTTGGTATATCAATGGCAGCATGCATTTGAGCTGGTATGGACTCACGTTTGTATAAAAACTGTTCAGATTAAATCAGAGTGCTGTCTGACAGCAATCTATAACCGACAAGAACAAGGTTTTAATTACATTTGTAAAGGGAGATGCAAACTTTGAAACTAATATCATTATCATTATATATATATATTTTATTATTTATTATACTTAATATCTTAATACACACCATTTGACCATTTTGTAATAATAAATGAACATATGTGAAATACCAAAGGGTTTTGGCTCTCAGAAGTATGCTTCCTCTGTAGATGAAACATGTTTCTTGTAGATGAAACATGTGTATGGGGAAACGGGGTGTTAGCCCGTGGCCACACAGAGCACCCAACCAGATGTACAGCAGAGAAGTTGGCGCCTGGGTTATTCTCCACAGCCCTGCTGGGCAAGCCAATTCCTGTACACCACTTAATGCACAGAGGATGGGTTTTTCCTCCTGCTCTCTTTCCCAAACTCTGTCTCTCTTTCTGACTAGTTTTATCTTCACATCAATCTTTATGATGTGTGCTGCACCTACCACTTAGTGCTCCTGTAAAATGCCCTTCGTGCGCTCTCTCTCTCTCTCTCTCTCTCTCTCTCTCTCTCTCTCTCTCTCTCAGTTGATCTCTAACCTGGAGCATCTTCAAAGTCTTTTTGAACTCTTTCGAATGCACTTTGCTGCTTCCCTGCTGTTGGCTTATGTTACAAGTATGTCCTCTGTATAAAGCATACATACAAGTTTAGCCAATTCCATATAAAAAAAATTCACAGCATGCATACTCTGTGGTTAAACATGCTAACATGATGTGTTCAGAGAAAATGTGTTCCTCTTAACATATATTATAAATGATTGACAAGAGTCAAAAGAGTAAAAACATCTACAAAAGATTAGAGGAGAGCTTCAAAATGATGAAACCAATCAATATTCACAATTCATATACTGTAATGATTTTTAAATCCAGGCCTAAAACATATCTCTCAATAAACCTTAACCCCATTATTAATTAAGAGATATGGTATACGCCAAGTCAAAAGTTTCTAAATAGCTGGAGTTTCATGTGTTTTTATTACAGATTAATCACTGTTATTGCCAAAAACCCACACAAAATGATCAGGAAATCTGGAACTTATAAACTGCCCGTTGTTAGTGTAGTGAGTGCTTTATTAAAGGCATGCGTACGTAAAGGGTAAAGCTGTTAATCCTATTGATAAAGTGGCAATAGACAGTCCTAGTATTCCATAAGCCAAAAAAAATGTGGTGAACCTAAAGACCCCTAGAGTGATTCCAGCATATCATGTGACAAGACAACGATCCAAAACACAAAATATCAACACAAAAATAGATCAATGTGGGCGCGCTAGTCATTCAGAAAGGGGAATGAACACTTTTAAACAAATATCATATTAATTATTTTTACCATTAATATCTGAACTTCTTGATTGTTTTTGCTGCATGTGAATAAATGAACCTCACTGAAACCTAAGATACTAAACGTCTTGTTGTTGTGTTATCAGCTCTCCATTTGTAAACTTTTTCACACACTTGTATATTTTAATTGTGTGACTGATTTGATTTAATTTACCTTTTTTTTATTGTGACATTTATACAGCTTTAATTCCCTGTATTTCCCTGACATTGTTTATTTTTCCGTAAAGACTTTGCCCTGTCAGAAAATAAAAGGAATAGCTTTAGCTCTGACTGTATTTTAACATTTATTTTTACCGCCATGTCTAGCACTTGCATTCTTTTGTCTATTGAGTTTATATTGTTTATTTACTGTTCTATATTGGCTAATTCTGCCTTCTGATGCTGTTAAAGTTCAACAGGTGCCACATAAATAAAGCTGAGTTGAAATAAAGTAACAGTTTCAGCATTTGAGATGTCCATTTCTCCCAGCTGACTCGTCCTTTACTGTCCGGCTGTGTCTGGCGTTATGGCAAACACTCGAGGTTAAACGTCTGAGATGAAAAGGATGAATTTAAGATGACAAGACAGTCAGGTGAAGGATGGTATAACTTATGACCAGGGGAATTGTGAGAGATTGCTGCAGCACCATTTATTTACAAAGCATCTATAAATACCGAGAGAGAGAGAGAGAGAGAGAGAGAGAGAGAGAGAGAGAGAGAGAGAATAAAATGTTTTTCATACATCACTCAGCATTATGACAATAGCAACAAGTGTAATAAGACCAAGCTCACAGGACACATCAGGCAGTCTTGCAAAAGTCTAGAGGCTACCATACTCTCTCTCTCTCTCTCTCTCTCTCTCTCTCTCTCTCTCTCTCTCTCTCTCTTGCTCTCTCTCTCTCTCTCTCTCTCTCTCTCTCTCTCTCTCTCTCTCTCTCTCTTGCTCTCTTGCTCTCTCGTCCTCACTTGCTTTTGAAGTGGAGCAGGTTCAGATAACTGTTGTAAAATAACAACCCCCTCCCAACTCAATCAATCCTTACCAGGCAGACAAAGGCCTTAAGGTGTCTCATGAATACCATGTAATTAGCCAATGCTTTTCCTGCCTTTAGCATCACAATAGGCATTTAAGTCATGAAAAGAGCCCTTTGTTTTGTGATTGCACACTTGTCCAGTTCTCCCGACACCAGATTGGGTCTCATGGTGACAGGAGATCCAGAAGAAGCAAGGTGCCTTTACAGGGCAGAGTTCTCGTCAAACCCTAGTTCTCACTGGTTATGAGGTCCCACACACCATTGTCTCTGTTTGCACAACCCTGAAGAACAGGCTCTGTCATAACAACATTTCTGTTTTGTTTAAGCTCTCAGTCATTTCTCATGCAGTCATCCAAGTGTATGGAGCACATTTATTTTCTCTAAATTCTCCTTGCTTTTTCACAATGGTGAATGCAACAAATAACTGCCAAATTGCGTTCATTAAAGCTGTTCCTAACCTCAAGCTGAGTTCTACATCCCTCACACTTGTCCTGCTGAGTAAAGTGCATGTCAGAACGCGTCCACATACCAGTTTAGTTCCCAGGGCAATTAAGCAATCAGACCCTCACCTGGGGCTAAAAGGTGTCTTGTGCGAAAAGGCCTCTCCCAGTGTGCAGTGCTCTAATGGGAGTCTGGGAGGAAGCTTTTACCTGCGCACCGCAATCCTTTATGGCGCTCAGCTGTTTGATCTTAAAATACCTCCTCTGATGAGGTCACTGCCGAGGACAATGAGATAAACTGAGCTTGGTTGGAGAAACTGCAAGTTTTCAACCAACAGAAGTTTTAGCACTGCTTACTGAAAGACAAGTTTGAAATTCAAACAGGATTATCATGTTACAGAAATACAGAGGCTGAAAGTTTTAGCATGTAATTCGGTGACTCGACTGATATTTTTTTATGGCAACAATGACTGATATTAACTGAGAATGAAATTGTCTGGAGCAGTAATGTTAGGTCTGCTAAGCTGTTCAGTAACAGACGTTTTTTTTTTAATTACAACTTGTTATGTCAGCATACCCAAAATACTCGCTAAACACAAAGTACGCTTTCATTTACAAAAGGTCAAAGTACCTTACCGTCAATAACCAGTAGGATGTAAAATGAAATCTCAGGACTGAAATTAGCCCTTAAGCAAGATGCTTAATGGAGACGTCTAGCATTTTTCAAGCTAATCTCAATTTATTACATCTGTAGCTTCTGTAACATGTGAGCTCTGTGGAGAAATGAAGAAAAAAACAACAGAAAAACTTTTTATTTGAAAAGCACTTATAATGAAGGCGTTAAGTGCAGTCGTAAACTGTAAATTAAATGTTGTTATTTCACCTTTAAATCTATTTCATTTGTCCTATTTGAGATGGGACCTTTTTCAGAAGGAAGAATTTGTGGTCATGTGTCTCCAATACACTGTCAACATACTGTAGCTCAAAGTAAACACCAACATGCCTCAGCCTCCAGTTCATCCCTCAGAAAACATTCAGACCTTCTTGTGTAAGTAATCAGAACTGCTTGTTTGCTGCATCGCTCCAGTGACGGGATCTTGGATAAAACCACACATGAAAACACACGAAACTCCATCTTTGGTAAGACTGGATAAAACCACACAGCATCATTGGTATTTTCCCTGCTGGAAAATGCAGGGACATCCCTGGAAAAGACGATGTCTGGATTGCAGCATATGTTGCTTCAAAAGATGTGCAAGTTACCCCTGCCATGTGCACTGACACACCCCCATACCATGACAGACGCTGGCTTTTGGACCTGACACCGATAACAGCTTGGATGGTCCTTTTTCTCTTTGGCCCAGAGAACACGACGGCTGTTTCCTCCAAAAACTATTTGAAATGTCGACTCATCGGACCACAAAACACAATTCCACTGTGTCAGGATCTCCATTACAGACTCATGACGGTTTTTAAGACAGTGACGTCTGAGGGATCAAAGATCATGCGCATTCA
>JANDJT010000141.1:10427956-10446341 GCA_024331685.1 Stegophilus panzeri | reverse complement strand
ATATTAGTTTGTGCTTATGTCTATACATATTTATACATCTTATATAAACTCTTTAAGTATCCCTGTATTGTTCTCCTTACTATCTCTTTTCTCTTCACCTGTCTTGCTGCTGCTGTGACACCCTTATTTCTCCATCTGGAGATTAATAAAGTATTATCTTATCTTATCTGATCTTATCTTATCTTATTGCTGCCTCATGTCCGATGTTCCTGGGATGGGCTCTAGGTCCAAAGATGAATGAATTAAC
Organism: Stegophilus panzeri; assembly: GCA_024331685.1. Lineage (NCBI taxonomy): Eukaryota > Metazoa > Chordata > Actinopteri > Siluriformes > Trichomycteridae > Stegophilus > Stegophilus panzeri. Next base: position 10,446,094 of record JANDJT010000141.1, on the reverse strand, counting down.
ATGTGAATGGGACATTGATATAACCTGTTTTCTCAGTTCATTCATCCACCTGACACACAGACACACATACACACATACACACACACACACACACACACACACACACCTCAGCTCTGTGGTGGGTTAATAAAACACATTGGTGTTGATCTGTCAACACACTCACTTTATGAAGAACAGGGCATGCTGCCAAAACATGCTCTCACATGCACCCAGATTACCTCGAGTCTTACCCGCAGGACACTGAGACACTGAGACGCCACACACACACACACACACACACACACACACACACACACACATACTGCAAGTGCTTGAGGAAGCGTGCCAGAGTTTTACAGTGAAAAGTAGGTTACAAGTGTTTACACAGACACACACACGCACACACACACACACACACACACACATATTCATAAAGGCTACCATCACATTCTACTGGTTATTGACTCATGACCAAGAAGGAACAGCTGTTGTTTTATGGCCCTGTTTTGACATGAAGCAGAGGAAGTAATATCAACTCACACCCTTACGATGGTTTGAGACTCATGATTATATTCTTGTTTTATTGATAAAATTAATAAATTACAGTGTAAGCTTACAGTAATGACTATGTACAGGTTTCTCCTTGCTTTTATTAAACTTTATTGTTAATTCAGCAATTGAATATAAAATGTGATAATGTGAAAACATATTATTATATAATTTTATTTGTCAGTTAGTGTTTACCAAAAGTAAAAAATGTCTTTCTACAGCTCAATTATCAAATGTCTGTATTTTGAGAAAGCCCAAACCAAATGTATAGCAAAATGCAATTCCAAAATATCAAATATTATATTCAGAGGGTTGTTTGTTTGCTTGGTTGAATTTATTTTTACATTTGTTTGTTTTACTTTTTTTTTTTTTTTTTTTTTTTTTTTTTGAATTTTCCAAATTCCCTTTATTGTTGTTTTTTTTTTTTTTTTACTTTTTTTTTTTTTTTTTTTTTTTTTTTTTTTTTTTTTTTTTTTTAGAATTTACCAAATTCCATATTTACTTTTTTTTTTTTTAACACTTTTTTGTATTGAATCTTGTATTGAATCAAAACCCAAACCCTAAAAATGACAGAGACAAAGAGAAGAGTTGAATAAAGAATGGCTTGGGCTACAGAAAGACAATATCACTGTATGAGCAGCAACATCATCCAATGTATCTCCATGTCTATATGACACAAATTCTGAATTGGGCCGTCATTTCATCTTGGATGAACTCTTTCGAAGGATAAAGACTGAAGTAAGGAAGCATGAGAAACAGTGCTGATCATTTGTGATTACATGGGATGACAAAACATTTAACCCCTCAAATAGAGTCCCACATCCGTCCATCTATTTTCCGTGCTGCTTATCCTACACAGGGTCGAAGGGGGAGCCTGGAGCCTATCCCAGGAAACTCAGGGCACAAAGCAGGGGACATCCTGGTGCCAACCCAATCAGGGACCAATCTCACACACTACAGACACTTTAGAGATGTCAATCAGCCTACAACACATGTCTTTGGAATGGGGGAGGAAACCTGAGTACCCAGAGGAAACCACCGAAGCTCCGAACCCCCAACTTTGGAGGTGGAAGGCAAACGTGCTAACCCTAAGCCACCATGGCTGCCTTTATCTACTTCACCTTTACATAACTTTATATTGCTTTTACATATTTTTAATTATCAGCATTAATGTGAGAAAAATGACTTAAACACGAGCCTCTTCGCTCCACTGATCTGTTCACACTAATATCAGCGGGGAAAGAATCACTGATTCATTCACTCACTTCTGTTCTGTTGGCTGAATTTCTTTCTATTAACGAATTCATTTGGTCATTTTAATATTTGAAATATTGTCTATACATGTAAGTGCTCTTCTCTGTTTCGATGATGGTGTGAGGGTGCAGGAGCATTGCGGACATTTTCACAGCCTGTATATGATTACAAAGTGGGTTTATATCTGTTTCATTACAAACCAAGCCTGACATTCACTGTGTAAGGAAATCACACTTAGCATTAGACAGACTGGTAAAAAAAACCAAAACAAAACCAGTTTTTTACCACTCCGTTTGTTAAACTGTCTCCTAACATAGCATGATCTTTACAGGCAAACAGCCAAGGCAAGTTTACAGTGTCCTAAAATAACCATAATTATATTTAAGAGAAATAAATATTGATTTTTAAGTAGGGATGTCAAAGTATATTGGATGAAACCTCTAATTTTGGTCAAAACCTTATTTTTTTCCCATCATTTTTGGCCGTTTTTGTGGCAGAATTCAACCACGGCAATGTCTGACAGGTTTTTCAAGACCATGATGCGTATTACTCAGTAAACTCATCACTTTTGCAGTCATGCAGCATCAGAATGTTTGTTTCTAGCACTTTCCATTTGTAATTGCTTGTTTCTGTTGCGAATGTATTGCCACAATCAGTGCGGTAAAACTGTGATTCTGTTTGTAATGGAAAGAAACCAAGAACAACTAGAGAAATTGAACAAACCAAAAACAAACTAAACTAAACAAACGACCTTTTTGCCAAAACTACATTAACAACCTTACCCTTCTTTTTACCACCTGTGCCAAAGTTCCTCTAGTTTCACACCAATGTTTGTGCTGATTGCCATTTCAAAACAGACATCTTAACCCTCAAGCATGATTGCATGATTATAGGCATAAGAGTGATTTGTTACCTAAATATTTGTCTGCAAGTTGCTACAATTAAACAAGCTCCTACAGCCATTCATGTTTTTGTGTGATAATACCGGCTAGTCTGCGAATCACAGAGTGTTTGCGATATTTTGTAATGAAGCTAGAGATCAATATTAAGATTTATCAAAGTAGCTCTATTTGTTATAGTTATCATTTAACTGTATAGTTATAATCCTAACTGCTTGGTCAAATTCAGTTGAATGGGTTTAATCTAAAACTCAGAAGCTGAATATAATTGTAATTGAATAAAACTAGAATAAACGTATTTCAGGTCAGTATTTTAACACACTCTATCTGGATTAGATTCTGTGGGTGAAAGTTAATAATAAATTCCTTTAGTGGCTCCAGTGAGTACATAATATTCTTCATATTCACAAAACGTGCTAGTTAGTTTGGTTTTGTTCATGAAATTAATCTGTGCTGTGATCATGACTGGTTTCCTGTCAAAGACTTGCCAGTAAGTGGGCTGACTACACTAAAGTGCCCCTAGGTGTACGTGAGGGTGTGTGAATGTGTGTGCATGGTGCACTGCAATGTACTGTGTCCCGCTTCACACACAGTATTCCCAGGATAAGTTACAGATCCACTGCTCTGACTAGGATGAAGCATTTCCTGAAGATGAATGAATGAATGAATGAATGAGCTCTAGCTAATTGACTACAAACGTTTTTAACAACCTTGATCTAAAATGTTTGATATGTTCAATTACAAATCCAATCCCAAATTCCAATTCAATCCCAAATCCAAATCAAATCCAAATCCCAATCCCCAGTTCAATCCCTATCTCAATTCAAGACCCAGATCCAAATATAAATCCAAACCCAAATCTGAAATCTTTCCCAGGCCAAGTCCCAAGTCCAAATTAAATCCCAGTCTCAGTTCAAGTCATAAACCCAAATGCAATCCCAAATTCAATCCAAATCCCATCCCATATCCAAATCCAATCCCCAATCCTAATCCAATTCCAATCCAAGTCCAATCCCAGTCCAAGTCCCAAACCAAATCCCAAATACAAGTCCAATTCTGAAACTTATTAATACAGATCTGCTGTCTCTGTTCCTACTTTACACGATACGTGACTGTGTTGTATAGGTCCTATACTGCCCCCTAGCGGACGAGAAATGAACCAGTGACTGTGTAGGCAAATACTGTATGAACCGTTCTCAGACTCTTGGGGTCCCAGTCCGTTTACACTCCAAACAGTTTTACACACACACACACACACACACACACACACACACACACACACACACACCGTTCAGGTTATCCAGGAATTCAGTTGTAGCCATTTTTAAGATCACTGGATGGATATGATTTAGTCAGAGACTCCAATAATTGCTTCGTTTTTTGTTTTGATTTGTTTGTTTGTTTTTCGCTCTTCGCCCAGTTCGTTCCTCTCATGAGGATACTGGGCGTGAAGGCAGGAATCAACCCTGGATGGGATGCCAGTCCATTGCAGGGCATCATGCACACAAAAATTGACACCTAGGGTTATTTTAAAGTAGGCAGTTTACAGTATCCCACATTCCCATGGTTTTGAGAGATCGAAGGAAACCGGAAAACCCAGAGAGAACCTGAGGAGATAAACACACAGGCAGTAACCTAAGCATGGTTAACCTAGTGCATAATTGTAGAGGAGTAACAATGATTTGTAATTCCACTATCCAGTGTCACACAGAAAAGGACAGGTTCCCTTTCGAGTCTGGTTCTTCTCAAGGCTTCTTCCTCATATCATCTCGAGTTAATTAATTGAAGTGGACTAAAGTGAAACTGGGAATTGAACTGAAAGAAACACAATCACTAGGAAATAATGGGAAAGCTTGTAAAGGATAGGAAGCTCCTGTCGGGGGGCATAAAGTTCCTACTGTCGTCTCTAAACTTTTGCAAATGTACATCAACATGCAATGATGCTCATGACCACCAGGGGGCATCGTTTGCATTATCACAATAGAGCTACTTAAAAAAAACTATGATTCAGTCTGCAAATATATACATTATATACATACAGTATATAAATAAATGGCACGATATTCTTACATCATCTTCTGCTAATATGCAGGATTTATGATATAATGATTTATAGCATACTGTAAGACACCATTTTTCAGGAGACTAAAAATGTTGTTTAAAACAAACAGGGCTGTTGTTATTGTGGTGCTGTTGTGGTGTCACTGATTTACACTCGTTTAACTGATCATGGCATCTTGTAAATAGTCACGTACAAAATGTACATTTTATGAAAATTATCTTTCTATCCATAATCTCACCTGTGACGACACCTAGGCTAAACTAGGCCCTACTTATTAAAAATAAATCCATAACAACAAAGTATGTTTCAGAGAATGATGTTTACTAAAAATGAAATAAACTAATAATTAAACCAACTCAATATGCATGTGTAGGATTAATCTTTTTATTTATTTATTTTAGTGTGGTAACCCGCCTAAAAGAATGCAACACTGGTGGACAAGTCGGTTTCTCTCCACCCGTTTGCATTTGCCCAACCCCCACATAGCACAAGTAACCGCCCTTCTTCATTCCCTTCAACCGACCATGATAACACCCCCTAAAGGCACGTATTAGCGCTACGCTTCATGGGACTTGTAGTCTCTTTTCCGCACCGCATGACTGACATTCTCTCAAGCTTAAACTACAATCCCCATAGTAACGCGCGTGCTCCGACGGTTAACGTCCAATCTGAATATGTGGGCGGGGAGCATCCGCCCACAAAAGCAACAAAATACAATTGTGCTTGAACGAGAAAACAAGAAGCATATGTAACATTGAAAGAAAAACGGAGATTATAACGATATAGGGGTAGAAATATTAAAAAATATTAGAATACGTATATGAAAAGGCGGGGAGAAAAAAAAGAAACAAGCAGAAGAGAGGATTTTTTCCGACTTGATATTTAAATAAAAGTGGGAGGAGCTTAGTGTAGACACACACTCACACACACACGTAGAGCGTTAAGTTGGATTTGGATTTGGATGCGTTTCGGTGGAAATCCGTTTTATTCTCAGCAAAATCACAAGTTGGAGGAAATAAAACAGTGAAGGTAAAGTGCGTTATTTTTATTCCGGACAGCTGGGGTAATTTCAGCGGGGTGGAATTGTATAGTGCCCGCGGTTGGTACCGCCCTTCCTGGCGGGTGGGTCTGCGCGCCTCGCCTCGGCTCTCCGGTGGATGTGCAGCGCAGCGCAGCAGCAGCAGCCATTCGTGGGGAAAAATAGGCCGTCCTTCTCCGGGCCTTCTGCCTGCCTCTACCTCCACAGCGTCCGGCCTTTTTTTTCGTTAACAACTCCTCTCCGGTTTTATTAATGCGGGATGAGTGGTGCGTACCCTCCCTCCCATATTATCGTCTCCACCCCTCTGTCTTTCCCTCTCTGTGTGTCCATGCATCGGCAACCTGTCGCCTCCTTTTCCTCCTTTTCTCTCCTCTTCCGTGTTTTTGTTTTGTTTTCTTTCTGCTGCTGTTAAATCCATATTGGTCATGCCTGTGTACGGCTGCATTTTATTCCTTCGTTTTGACACGACACACTTCCATTGTGCCCTCAATGTCTTACACTGTCTCCAGTGCTCAAGTGTGCGTTGTTTATTTTTAGCTATCTTTTAAATTCATGTTTAATTTAAAGCTAGATTAAAAGGTTGTTTGTTTGTTGTTGTTGTTTTTGCCTATCTCCCTCCCAATTGAACTAGACTTATAAGAAGCCAGGCCCAATCCCAAACGCATCACTATGAAACACAGAGTGCACTACGTAGGGTGTGTGAGCCTTTATTGTAGTGCCTACTCATCAAGGGAGCAGTGAGCGATTTGGGACTAAGCCCTAAGGGAGCGAATGTCTATTAAAAATAAAATAACATGAACATGTTTTTGCAGATCAAAAGAAAGAAGTCATGGCGACAGACGGGGGGAAATCAGGTGGTGGTGAAAAGGGCAATAAAGGAAAAACGTCATCACAGGTATTACATGTTCGAGTGATAAAAAGTTTTGTCCTGTCAACTTGGCTCCGTCCAAGCGTACTACTTTTAGTGCACACATTTCCTGATCACACCGCACACTTCCGCACTACACAGCATGCATCAAAGTCACTTGAAGTTACGTACTATCTAGTGCGGAAGTGTGAGTTTTGGTTGTTACCTAGCTCTAGCTTTAGCCCCCTTCATCACTTCATGCCCTCCTGCCCCAGAGATCTTCTTCTCTACAGTGTTTGTCTTTAATCAGGATTATTGTTCTGTCTGCACTACAGTGCATTTCTATGTTGTTTAAGTTCTTAAGACACGTCTAATAATAATTAACTGGAGTAGGTGTGCTATGATTACGCTTTTTAAATTTTCTCGTGGTTTCAGTAGAGATGTCATGACACCTGACGTTTTTGGGGGGTTTTTTTGTAGCATGACAAAAAAAGATATATTTCGACATACTATTTACAGCTGAGGTCATAACTTTACATACGCCTTGCATAGTCTGCAAAATGTTCATAATAAATAAAATTTTAAAAAGAGGGATCATAAACAATTGCATTTAGGTTTTTATTATTATTATTATTATTATTATTATTATTATTATTTAGTGCTGCCCTGAATAAGCTATTTCACATAACAGATGTTTACATATAGTTGACAAGACACAATAATAACTGAATTTACACAAAATTTACACACCTGTCGTTACCTGGATGATCGACGACTGTGTTTATGTTTTGTGATAGTTCTTCATGAGTCCTTTGTTTGTCCTGAGCAGTTAAACTGTCCACTATTCTTCAGAAAAATCCTCCAGGTCCTGCACATTCTTTGCTCTTCCAGCATCTTCTGCATATTTGACCGCTTTCCATATGATGTTGAGATCCATCTCTTCACACTGAGGACGACTGAGGGACTCGTACACGACTATCACAAAAGGTGCAAACATTCACTGATGCTCAAGAAGGCAACACGATACATTAAGAGCCAGGGGGGTGTAAAGGGTGATCGGGGTAAATTGTTATTGGATTTGATGGATCTCAAAATCATATAGCCGCTGATGGAAAGTGGTCAAATATGCAGAAGATGCTGGAAAAGTAAATAATGTGCAGGACCTGGAGGATTTTTCTGAAGAACAGTGGGCAGATTAACTGCTCAGGACAAATAAGGGACTCATGAACAACTCTCACAAAACATAAACACAGTCGTTGATCATCCAGGTAACGACACACAGGATTAAGAATCAAGCGTGTGTAAACTTTTGAACTGGCTCATTTGTGTAAATTCAGTTATTATTGTATCTTGTGGATTATACAGTATGTAAACATCTGTTATGTGAAATAACTTATTCAGGGCAGAACTAAATAAACAACTAAATGCATTATTTATGAGCTCTCTAACATTCTGCAGATTCTGTGTAGAGGTGTGTAAACTTATGACCGTAACTGTAGTATAAAGTATGCATTTTGGGAACTTCACCCAGCATTAGCCTCTGTCAATGTCTTTGTAACCCCGCTAGCCGAGACATTATTGTTTATTTCACGTTAGTCATGCAAGGAATAAAACACTTGCAGACGTGCTGTTATAGGAAATAAAATTGATTAGTTTCAGATAACAGCACATCCAGAAGTGTTTTATTCCTCTTATACCACAGGTTTGCCAAGGATTACAGTTTTTATTTATTAAAGAGCGCAAAGTATTTTTCTTTCGTTTATAGGTACGTTTAATGGAAACTTTTTTTAAATTACAAACCTGTGTATGACGGCAGTCTGAAATACTGTCAGAGCTGCTGTTATAGAAAATCCGTCAACACCTTCTGACCAATCAGAATCAAGAATTCAGCAGCGCTGTGGTATAAATGTAGATGTTTTGTATAACATAGTGGATTTTCTTCCTTTATTGATGGAAACGAATTAAGAATCAGTCGGCATTGCTGTCGTTACATCCCGAATGTAAGGATGCAGAATGTACACCAATCAGCCATAACATTAAAACCACTGACAGAGGGCGTGAATAACATTGATTATCTCGTTACAGTGGCACCTGTCAGGGAGTGGGATATATTAGGCAGCAAGTGAACAGTCAGTTCTCAAAGTTGATGTGTTGGAAGCAGGAAAAATTGGCAAGCGTAAGGATCTGAGTGACTTGAGTGACAAGGGCCAGACTGTGATGGTTAGACGACTGGGTCAGAGCATCTACAAAACAGCAGGTCTTGTGGGCTGTTCCCGGTATGCAGTGGTTAGTACTTACTAAAAGTGGTCCAAGGAAGGACAACCCGTTAACCAGCGACAGGGTCACGGGCGCCCAAGGCCCACTGATGTGTGTGGGGAACGAAGGCTTGCCCGTCTGGTCCGAGCCCACGGAAGAGCTACAAATTGCTGAAAATGTTCATGCTGGCTATGATAGAAGGATGTCAGAACACACAGTGCATCACAGCTTGCCACAGATGGGTCAGAGTGCCCATGCTGTCCCCTGGTCTGATGAATCACGTTTTCTTTTACATCATGTGGACGACCAGGTGCGTGTGTGTCACTTACCTGGGGAAGAAATGGCACCAGGATGCACTATGGGAAGAAGGCAAGCTGGTGGAGGAAGTGTGATGCTCTGGGCAATGTTCCGCTGGGAAACCTTGGTTCCTGGTATCCATGTGGATGTTACTTTGACACGTACCACCTACCTAAACATTGTTGCAGACCAAGTACACCGCTTCAAGTTAAAGGTATTCCTTAAAAGCAGTGGCCTCTTTCAGCAGGATAATGCTCCCTGACACACTGTTAAAAACTGCTCTGGAACTGTTTGAGGAACATGACAAAGAGCTTAAGGTGTTGACTTGGACTCCAAATTCCCCAGATCTCAATCTGATCGAGCATCTGTGGGATGTGCTGGACAAACAAGTCCGATCCATGAAGACCCCACCTCCCAACTTAAAGGATCTGCTGCTAACCTCTTGGTCCCAGATACCACAGCACACCTTCAGAGGTCTTGTGGAGTCCATGCCTTGACGGGTCAGAGCTGTTTGGCAGCACAAGGTGGACCTACATAATATTAGGCAGGTGGTTTTAATGTTATGTCTGATCACTGTATATTTATACATATGATAGTACAACAAAACACTAAGTGAGCTATGGTAATTGACGTACTATTTAACATGAACTTATGGGTTTTTGGAGCGTCAGGAACCTCGGTGACCCTGTTAGCTAGCTGACCTTTTTAGAAGGTAGTTCTTGCTGTAAAATGCACAGACATTTTTCTCTATATTTTTTTTATATTTGTTATTTCATCACTGCAAATCCAGGGCTTAAATCCTGTTTAAAGTAGCACTGACAGTGAAATATTTTAAATGTATGACACCTGCAGACACCTTTTATTCTCTTATTTTGCACTAATACAGCTTCCTGAATGCAGATCACATTTTATTTTTCATTTTTCAAGATATACTTAATGACCTATTTAGAATATTAGCAACAAAATCGATCATAGGCAAAACTCTTAATGAGTCACAAGGACCAAAGATTACGACGTCTTCCTGAGTCTAATGACACGTATATATTTTATTTTTGTGTCTGTATTGCATCAACCCAGTTTTCAGGCAGTGTGCATGTAAGAAATGGAGAAATTGTGGTTCTCACACACCCACCCACTCTTCCTGTAATCCCGCCCACGTCTTTGACACTCAGTGCTTTCTTTTTGTTCTCTTTTTTCTTTTTGCATGTGTGTGTGTGTGTGTGTGTGTGTGTGTGTGTGTATGTACGTGAGCAGGATGCACAGCCATCTCCTCTCGCTCTGCTTGCAGCCACATGCAGTAAAATAGGCGGCGTGGGCGGGGAGGGGCAGGCCGGCGTGCAGCAGCAGATCATCATCGACCCCAGCCAAGGGTTAGTGCAGCTCCAGAATGCCCCACAGCAGCTGGAGCTTCTCCCGGCTCAGTTCACAGGAAACGGCTGGCAGATCATTGCTGCTTCACCTGCCACAGCTACTACAACCGTAACCAAGGACAACACACAGGCTCCTGGCGTGGCCACCATAGCAACCGGGACCAGCATGGGCCCTGTTGACGCGACACCCGGACGAAAGGTTAAATCGGCCGGTGTGAACAATGCATCGGTCACACAACAACAACAGCAGCAATTTCAGATCATCCAGGTCCAAAACATGCCTAATTCCACAGGAGGGATCCAGTATCAGGTCATCCCACACTTACAGACCGCCGACGGTCAGCAGATCCAGATAAACCCCAGCAACCCAACCACTTTAAGTGTCCAACCTGAGCAGATTCAACTCATTAACAACCAAGCCATTCTGGCCACACCTCCAAGAGCCACGTCAGCCAGTGTAGTTTCCCAAAATGTCACAAATCAGGCCATCCCTGTTCAGATTCGCCCGTCATTTCCACTCCAGCTACAGACCATTCAGGGTACACAAGCCCCCATGGTCACTACAATACCCATAAATATTGGCGGTGTCACTTTGGCTCTGCCCGTCATCAACAACATGGCTGCAGGAGGAGGATCGGTGCAGCTGCTGCAGTCAGGTGACCTGAACGTAGCAAATGGCAGCCAGTTGATCACGACCAGCGTGGAATCTACATCCGGGACCACCAGCTTGACCACATCAGGGGGCGTCGACTCCATCTCTGCAGACGCTACAGCCTTAACGTCAGTGTCCATGACATCTGACGCATGTGCAGAGGGGCAAAAAGACATACGGTCCCAGGGGGGCGATTCTGACAGCCAGAGCACAGCTCAGTCCAATGGGCTGCAAATGTCTGAGCAGCAGACCCAGGTGCAGCAGTTCCACATCGTCAGTCACCCGGTGCTGCAGCAGATCCAGATCCAGCAGCCTCAGCAGCAGGCACAACAGCAGCCCCAGCAGCTGGTCCAGGGCTCCATCCAGTTGCAGCCAGCTCAGACACTGCAGCCGCTACAGCAGAACGTACAGCTGCAGGCCTTCCAGAACCCGGCTCAGGTCCTGATCCGGGCACCTACACTCACGCCAACTGGCCAGATCAGCTGGCAGACAGTGCAGGTCCAGAACGCAGGTGTGGCTCAGCAGCTCACGCTGGCTCCGGTTGCATCCAGTCCGAGCGGCGGTGCATTCACACAGATCGCTCCTCTCTCCATCGGAGGAACGCCCATCACGCTGAACACGGCCCAGCTGGCCTCGGGGACGGGCGTGCAGACAGTCAACATTGCAGGACTGAGCACTGCAGGGGTCCAGGTGCAGGGCGTCCCACTCACCATCACCGGGGTGCAGGGTAAGTGAGTCCACTGATGTATGTTCAGCTCAGTCTAAAGCTTTGTACTCTTCAGGCTAATGCATTATAGCAGAGTAATACATTTACATTTATGGTATTTGGCTGACGCTCTTATCGACATACAATTCTATCTCTCTCTCTCTCTCTCTCAGTCTCTCTCTCTCTCTCTCTTTTTTTTTTTTTTTAATTAATTTATTTTTTTATTTTATTTTATTTTTTATAAATACAACTGAGCAGTTGAGCGTTAAGAGCTCAGCAGCGGCAGTTTGCCGGTGCTGAGATTTGAACTCATGAGCTAACCTCTGAGCTACCACTTTAATAGCAGCTTATTTATGATATTTTGTGGGCACAGAGCTAAAAAGTGTAGAAGCTACATAAAATCATTGCTTACAAATTATCTAGTCTGACGTACTCTAGGTCAGTCTTTAATGCTTAAAACTGTTAATGATTGGGTTTTGGTTGTAAATAAGACACACCTATTTAACGATTTATGTTTTGTTTCGCGCCGGCACATCCAATTTTTGACGAGGATCACAAACTGGCCGTGAAGACAGGTTTTCTGTACTTCTCTGTCCAATCGTCATTAAACGGTATGGTTTCTGAATCTACTTTTTTGAAAAAGAGCCATCAGTTCAGTAATGAATCAAGAGAGGGCAATGGTAGCTCAGTGGTTAAGACATTGGCCTACTGGTCAGAGTGTCATGAGTTTAAACCCCAGCACTGTTGGGTCCTTGAGCAAGGCCCTTAACCCTCAACTGCTCAGATGTGTAAATGTGATCAATTTAGTTGCTATGGATAAGGGCGTCTATATATATGAGAGAGAGAGAGAGAGAGAGAGATTTTCATATATATATGAAAATCTCTGTCTCTGTGGCTAAACTTGGTCAGATGAGCTGCCTTCAGCTAATTAATTGACATAAATGTAAGTGATTTGACAAACCCAGAAACCTCGATGGATCATGTTTAGAAAAAAAGTTTGAATGATTTTTGGCTCTGTTACAGTACTCGGTTCAGTCTGCTGAAATACCACCACTCCTGTAATACTGTATAATAAGTCAAATAATGTCACAGTTTCATAGTGCCACATTTAGGACTGCAATGATTAGACTGCGACTAATACAAACTGCGACTACGTTAACTATGAAAATTCACTGGCATTTATTTTTATAGTTGGCACTCCATTTACTTAACTGCAAAAAGAAAAAAATAATAGAAAGAGAGAATATTAAAGTTTATGAGCTCGTTGGCCTGTATTTTTGGGTAACATATTTTTGCAGCAGTGACAGCACAGCTTCCTGGTTATTTTCACCGTACAGCGCTGCTGAGTGAGACAGTTATGACTTGACTTGGATGAAACACTGTTAAGCCATTTTTTTTAGTTAACCCAAAAAACAGACCGATTTATTTCACTTTTCAGCATGTGCACTTTGCTTAGATTATAAGAAGTCAGGAGAGATAAGACTGAACGTGAAAAAAGGGGTTTTGTGAACCTCGATGCAAATGAGTACATTTCATAAGACTGATAGAAAAAAACAGGGTGCACCATTAAATAAAATTCTTAAAAAGTATTAAGGTGGCTTAGCATGTTTGCCTCTCACCTCCAGGGTTGAGGGTTCGAATCCCACCTCCACCCTGCGTGAGCAGAGTTTGTTCTCCCTGTGCTTCAGGGGTTTCCTCCGGGTTCTCCGGTTTCCTCCCCCAGTCCAAAGACATGCACTGTCGACTGATTGGCCTTTCCAAATTGTGCATGCGATGGGTTGGTACCTCATCAAGGGTATCCCCCACCTTGTCCTGGGATAGGCGACCCTGTGTAGGATAAGCGGTATGGAAAATGGAGGAGTAAATGCATTGTGGTGGTGTAGGTAGCGTTGCTTCCTCAAATCTCCAGGGTTCCATCTTCAATCCTGAGCTCGATTTACTGTCTGTATGGAGTACTGTCTGTATGTTCTCCTTGTGTCCATGTGGACACAAGGTTCTCCAGTTTTATCTGGGTTCTCCAGTTTCCTCCCACCTCAGAAAAACATGCCTGTAGGTAGAGTGTGTGAGATTAATCAGTCGAATCAATAGCGCTGCAATAACTAATCCATAACATCGATTATGAAAATTGTTGCCAACGAATCTCATTATCGATTAGTCGGTCTGCGCGCAGCACGGTGCATGTTTACTCATTACGTTAAACACGCTTTACTTCAAAAACACGCTTCGGAGAGCAAATTCTAAAGTTCTGTCCCAAATGACGTACTTACCCAAATGACACACTTACACTGTGCACTGCGTACTCTACCATCTAGTGTATGAATTTTAGAAAGGTAATATCGTCACAAACGGAACACGAGCAGTTTTTTACTAACCGGAAGTATAAGCCACTTCCTAGGCGAAGGCACAGGAGGTCAAACGCATGTAATACGACGCCGCTAGCTTTAGCAGACCCCCAGAGTCAACGAAAATGAATTTCTTCAGTTTACTGTTTGTCAACGTTACCTTTTATTCCCAACATGACCTCAGTCACCATCAGACGGAGGCGAAATCGTCACGTGACTGAGGAAACCTGTGACCTCCAAGTCCTCTAAGGCAGAGGAGCATTTTATATTAAACACCGTGAAGAAGATCAAACTTTACAAAGCGGAGCTTGTGTAGCGCAGACACACGACAGTGAAGCACAAGCACAAACTTATGTTTATATCCAAAATGCTGCACGGTCTGCAAGGGGCTAACTGGTGCGAGTTGCTTAAAAGGTTTACTTTAATTCAAGTTTATTGTCATTATATCATTTGTGTGATACAGTGTAACTTCTATCTTTTATTATAACAGGACCGATCTGTTAGTAACGGGGCCGCGTTGCTACTCCCTCGCAGTGTAGCGCGAGTAAGATCTGTAATGTCTAATTAAAAGAGTACGATCAAAGTAAACAGAAGTAAAACATGTCTAAAGGCAGTGAGGAACAGAAACCGTAAGGTGCAGTGAAAGAGAGATTTTATTATTAATTTAGGACTGTAGTTTAATTATCAGTACTCTTTTTGTGCATCAATAAAAAATAATACATAAATATTTTTAATATAAACTAATATATAAATATGTCTTTTATAATTTCCTAATAAAGTGCTCGGTGAGTGTAATTTATTACTATATCGACATTATATCATCATATCGCCCGGCCCTACTGCAGACTGATTTTGTAATATTCACTGTTTTAAAAACTCTGGAGTTCTGTTCAGTTTGTAATGAACACTCACTTTGGCCCTGAAATGCACTCCGCGGATAAAAAGCCTAACTGAAGCATTATTTGAGCATGAGCTCGGGTTTGACAGCGCCTGCGGTTCTGCTGTAAGCAGTTGCAGATGTCAGTTTGCTGACTCTTTCTCCTCTCTGTTGTGTGTGTGTGTGTGTGTGTGTGTGTGTGTGTGTGTGTGTGTGTGTGTTTGCTGAAACAGTGTGTGTGTTTGCAAAAATTACACTTCAAACTGGAATCGTCGCTTTAATGGGAGTAAATGTGTGGTAGTAAATGCCCTTTAGTACTTATACTGTGGATTTTAAAACATTTTGAAATATAATACTCGGTTAGAGGCGGCACTGTGTCTTAGTGATTAGCACGTTTGCCTCGCACCTCCAGGGTTGGGGGTTTGATTCGCCTCTGCCCCGTGTGTGTGGAGTTTGCATGTTCTCCCCATGCTTCGGGGGTTTCCTCTGGGTACTCTGATTTCCTCCTGCAGTCCAAAGACACGCACTGTAGGCTGATAGGCATTTGCAAATTGTCCTTGGTGTGTGAGTGTGTGTAAATGTGGCTTGCGATGGATCGGCACCCTGTTCAGGATGTCTCCCACCGTGTTAACCGAGTCCCCTGGGATAAAGAGTGAAAACCGCTACACTACAGCACGAAGTGTGTTTACTGAATGTTCAGTATGAGTAGATAAGTCTTTGGGATTACAGCAGCAGTTCATAGGTACAAATCTACAGTATCCATGTGAGATAATTCACTGCACTGAAGCAAGGTTTGAAGAAAGTCTTGGTTATAAATGGTTGGGGTTTTATTAAGGGGGGGTTATGGGAGTGCGGGGGAGTGCAAGTCTTTACAATATCCATATGACTGCAGTAGAACAATCATAATAGACTCCTGAAATGTCAGACATATACTCAGTTGTTCGGTCTTGTCGTAAATTCATTACATTCTTGTCAGAACGAGCAGAGAGGTAAAAATGACATCTGTGTGTTCGTTCCGCAGGCCAGCAGCAGGGTCAGGAGGGTGTTAAAGTCCAGCCTGGCCCGGTGACCGTCACCGTAGGGAACTTGACCAACGCCAGTCTGAACGCAGTGAGTCCGGATCAGCTGGGACAAGCACAGAGTCCCTCGGAGCAGGAGGGTCAGCCAAGCAAGAGACTGCGCAGGGTGGCCTGCTCCTGCCCCAACTGCAGAGACGGAGAGGGAAGGTGAGAGCCACACTCACAGCGACACTAGAAAGGATGAGGGTTTTTTGTTTTCTTTTGTTTTTTCACTTGTTGATTCATAACTAGTTAAATGAGAGATTTGCCTTCATAATGATTTAGCCCGAGAGTAGTGAACACTCAAAGTAGTCGAAAAAAAAAAAAACAAGGAATGAGAAATACCATTTCTCATGTGGTGTTCATACCACATTTCTGCTACTGTGACATGGCACTTTATGGAAGAAAGCATTTTCATAAATCTTTGTATACAAGTCAAATTGTCAAAATTGAATATTAACCAATGTTTGTTGTTTAAAAATTCTGATACCACAGCGCTGTTGAATTCTCGATTCTGACCGGTCAGGCGGTGTTGATTTATATTTCTGTAACAGCAGGTTTATATTAATGCGCTCGCTCTAATACAGCATCGTGTCTTTTAGTAGCAGCTCGTTCACAGGGACGTGTATGCCAGACGCGCGACGTTGAAACGTAGTCATGTTTGTTGGACGTTTTTGAAAGACGTCTGCCGTGTCAGGAGTAAAGTCTTCCACCACGAGAGTCTTCAAGACGGAGGGCTTTGCACTTTCTCAGTCACGTGACAGGTTTTTTTGGCTTATTAACCTCAAGGAAGAGGGAGGAAAAAAGAGAGAGGCTGGTGAGGGAATGAGTGTTTTTAGCTGTTATAACATTAATAACATGAATTAACTTGTTCAACAGCATTTTACAAAAAGAAGTCAAATGTCTCTCTTTGATAAACTAAAATAAATAAATAAATAATTATAATCATTGGCGAATTGCTTTGGTGTAAGGGGGGGGGGAACCCTTCAGGACATCCTGTTATTGGACAGTAATCACGTTTGGGTAGGTAACATTGACTCCGATTTGTATGAGATCACATCACAACGACCTGTCGTTGATTGTTCTCCTGTAGCAGCACACCCCCAAGTGTTTTATTCGTTGTGGTGAACGTGGTGGTTATGCAGATATGCTGATCGTACATGCATACACTCCCTCCACCTGGCAAACCGTTTATCTTCATATTTACATCTCTTTATTTAGTTAAGCCTTGATCCAGAACACAGCTGAGAGGAAACAGTCCAACAGTAGCTTGTTTTTCACTCTTCTCCATAATTCTGCTCTCTCTATGGGCGTTGTTAAATGCACGACGTATCACACCTGCTCGTCGAAGCATTTCCTCACTTCCTATTTGTGAAATAATACACATAGAATTATACAGCAACCACAAAAAGTGTTTACTCAAAACCGTTTTATATTTTAAATTCTTAACAGTATTCTTCTTAATAAATGTGCATGTGGGGAATTAACTCGACTAATGCCCTAGTAGTGTGTGCAAACCAGACTTTTTTTTTTACTGGTAGCGTACATCAGGCTGAGTAAAACTCTGCTCACAGAAACGCTGAATGTGAAAGACACGTTTGTGGTTACTTTCACTTTGACTTGTGAATATAAAACAAAAGAGGGACTATTTTGCATTTCTCTACATTACAAATGTAATGTATAGGGTTATGTCATAGTATGTATCGTGCTATTTTATGTTCCTGTTTGTGCAGACAAGTTGTTTGATTTGTTTGATGGATTAATATTGTGTGTTTATGTTTGTGTGTGTGTGTGTGTGTGTGTGTGTGTGTGTGTGTATGTATGTATATATGTGTAACACAGTGCCCTCCACTAATACTTAAAATGGGATCGGGGTCTATGGTCAGATGAAACCAAAATAGAGCTTTTTGGGAATAAACACCAGAGGTGGTTTTGGAGCACACAGAGAGGT
>JANDJT010000141.1:10381375-10410026 GCA_024331685.1 Stegophilus panzeri | reverse complement strand
TGCCGATAGATGCCTGGGATAGACAGATGCCGATAGATGCCTGGGATAGACAGATGCCGATAGATGCCTGGGATAGACAGATGCCGATAGATGCCTGGGATAGATAGATGCCGATAGATGCCTGGGATAGATAGATGCCGATAGATGCCTGGGATAGATAGATGCCGATAGATACTTGGGATAGATAGATGCCGATAGATGCTTGGGATAGATAGATGCCGATAGATGCTTGGTAGGGCTGCACGATTATGGCCAAAATGATAATCCCGATTATTTTGATCAATATTGAGATCTCCATTATTTATCACGATTATTCATTGATTTTAGTGACAACATATTTTTATTGCACTTTCACATTTATTAAGTTTTCTCATGCCACAATATAACACACAAGAAGGCATGAGAAAACTTGAGCTGGTCAATTATGACAGAATTTTAGGAACATGGTGTGAGCCATGACACATTAATTTACCTTCTGATAAACTAAATTTTATATTTTCAATTAATGTTACAGACTGGATGCAAAAAACAACCGTTAACCTGTTCCACCTTGTAAACAATACAATAAACATCAATGTAATCACGATTGATATTCGATTAATGGTGCAGCCCAAATGCTTGGGATAGATAGATGCTTGGGATAGTCGCTTGGGATAGTCGCTCAGACTGGCAAAGATGTCTGTCCACCTGAAGAGCAGGACAAATTTGCTCCCTTAAGACTCCAGATGACAGACAGCAGAAGTTTTATAAGATTTCATCATCTGATGATGATGATGATGATGATGATGGAGAAAATACGCGATCCATTTTTTAAATACTGGTCTAGGCTGTATCCATGTGTTCAATGACAATTGTCAAACTATCCATATAATATATTTATAGCACATCCTCGATTCTGATTGGTCAGAATGTGTTGATTAGTAGTTAAATACCATCAGTTCGGACAGTAATCCCGGCTACGAGGCAAATCTCAGCGTATATTAACGAACTTGTTCTGATACGTCATCATTTCTATAGTAACTGTACACTCACAGAAACCTGTATGCCGGACCTTTCTGGATTCTCTATAACATAAGATGTCTTCAAAGGGGGTGTAAGTGAAGTGAGAACGGGAATTTATTTGTTTTTAAATGCAACTATTAACGGATACAAATTATTCCGTTTCGTTCTTACATACATTTTAAAATGGTAATAGTTGATGAATTGCACTTCCTGGTTCGAAACAGGAATTAGCAAGCAGGATTAGCGACATCAGTAGCGAACACGGCAAACGATACTTTTCAGGAATATGACGTTTGATTTAAAACATGAAGGCTCGGTGAAGACGAGAAGGAAGAAAGGGGAAGCCGTTTTACCGGAAGCACCTTCAACGCGAATCTACAAATCGATACGGAGAACAAGTGAGCTAGCCAAATGCGCTATAAAGTGACCGAGTGTGGCTTCTTCAGGATCTATTTCTGCTAGCGGAACAAAAACAAGACACGTTTGGCCACGTTGTGTCCGAAACGTCACTTACTCAATATTAAGTTCTTGTTAATAGAACACTTTTATTTAAATAAATAAATAAATAAATAAATAAATAAATAAATAAATATCGCACTGGCAATCGTACGGTTATACTGAATACGAACACGGCTGTGATTAACCACAGCACTCAAATCCGAGACTGTGTGTCTACGGCCGAATCACAGCCGTGCTGATATTCGGCATAACCGCACTCATCTGATATTACTTAATTATATTATGCTTGTGTGAATCTTGGATAAGGGAGAGATGATCGATCAGATGAAAATAATGGATAATCAAGTCTGTAATCCTTTTATATGATGTGTATCGCAATAAATAAATAAATAAATAAATAAAGCCTACATGCCCTAACCACCGACTTACATTTTCTTTATCAAGAATTTTGTCTTTAGCACGGTCAGCCACGTTGTCCAGCTCCTCCTCCGTGATGTCCTCTGGCATTCGTACAGAACTGCGCTTTCTGGATTTTCTTCTCGGTGTGTCTCTGTTCACACGCATCTCTTCATCAATCTGTGTGTTCGAAATATATTAAATCAACAACTCAAACCCTAACTTAGACATCATCCTGGGATAGTGGTTGTAGCACAGTAATGCGCAACAGGAAATTGGAGTACATGCAATTTTTGTTTGTTTGTTTGTTTGTTTGTTGTTCACCTCCATAAGTTTCTTCAGGTCGAATTCGACACTCTTTCTTGGTCTTGCAGCAGCAACGACCGGTTCCTGCTCGAGCCCGAAATGCTCGGGGGGTCTGGCTTTGCGGCTCGGGTTCCGCCTCTCGCTCTGCCCTTCAGACGCACGCTTTCTCGGACTCTGCTGCTTCTTCTTCTTCTGTTTTCCAGGGGAAAAAAAAAACAAAACAAAAAAAAAAAACACAACATGAGTGTTAAATACAGTTGGAAACAATAAGTAAATAAGTCAAATGTGTGTCATCAGGTAGCTACTTCACTACAAGTGCCTCCTGCTTAGCGGTTTTCAACATTTTACACTATATATATAGGATCTCGCTTTCTGGCTGTCAGCAGTGTGCGAATCATCATGTGGGACCGAGAACAGACTCTAGCTTCTTACACAGTGCAATTTTCAGTGGTTTCATTTGTGTTTCCAAACAAGGCCATAATCAGCCTATGCCTACAATATATTACTGAAACATCTTAAACAGCATTTTTAACTGGAGCATTACAGATTTTATACCCAGTGTCCCCACGTGAACCAGTGCTTCACCCAAATAAACACTAGGACGGACTTACAGCCATGATAAAACTAGGGCTGTAACTAACAATTATTTTCATAATCGATTAATTATATTAATAATATTCGTAATAATATATTCGTAATAATAATTATTATTAATAATAATATTTATTTATTTACGAATAATATATTACTCGGATGAAAGAAAGAAAAAAGAAAAAAAAAAACCCTTTCAATACCATGTTTTCATTTATTTAAAATAAAATCCACTGAGTGTTACAAATATAAACTTCAGACTAAAACTCTACAGTAACACAACTGTTTGTCCAATTTTATTTTTATATATATATATATATATATATATATATATATATATATACACACACACACACACACACACACACACATATATATACATATATACACATACACACATACTATTTATGCATTAATTTTTATGGATACACAAAAAGCACTGATTATATGATAATTAAACTACAGTCTTTAATTAGACATTACAGATCTTACTTGCGCTACACTGTTTATCACCCTGCAAGTGAGGAGCCACATGGCCTCGTTACTAATAGCTCACATTTCAAAAGCCATTTGTACAAGAAAATAAAGAAGAAGAAGAAGAAGAAGAAGAAGAAGAAGAAGAAGAAGAATTGAAAGGGTACACAAACTCAAACGGAAAATGAACCATGTCGTTAAAGAGAACTGGCTTATCAACGACTTTTTTCTAAACTAAATAAATACACAGTTAATATTAAGCAAAAAGGTAAAAGCAAAAATACAGCACTTACCACGGGCGTGGTCTTTTGGGAGAGTACAGGTAATGAGGTCAGGTCTGCAAATAGCTTTGCAAGCTGCGAGCACACACACACACACACACTTAAAAACCATTCAGAGGTTATAATGGACGTAGGACGTTAATCTCATTCGTTATTCAGAGAGAATATTTACCATTGCTTTATTCTCCTGAATATTTTTAGCTCTCTGACTCAGTATTTGTACACCTGCCCCAGTTAGTCCGACTTCCTCCTCTTCGTCCTCGTCTTTATCCTCTTCCTCAGAGTCATTATTAGGGGCTCTGGATCTTTTCTCGTCTTTTCTGCTTTTCTGAGCCTCAGGTGGATCTGCACCGCCTCCTCTCCTCTTTCTGCCTCTCCCCACAGGCTGATCTCTGTTCAAGGAAACTCTGGATTTCTTTGGCACGGTACTTTCCTGGGAGGAGCTTCTTCTGGCAGGAAACCTGAACGCGACACACAATCCTGAGCTCCGCCTTTTTTGCAGGGCCGAATCGTCATCCTCGTCGTCTGAATAAAACCCAATGTCGTCACTGTCTTCCTCTGCCTCGTAATCCTGAGGGAGGAAGAGGAGAGGAATTATTGGAAACACACACGGAAAATCCCACCCAGTATGACTTGCATGTTATTTTTTTTAATGGCATCCACGATTTATTTTCTAATAAGTTTCTAATAATATCAGTTTAAACTTCTTTCATCTACATGTTGGTCTATTTTTTCCCCCTCTACG
Source organism: Stegophilus panzeri (assembly GCA_024331685.1). NCBI lineage: Eukaryota > Metazoa > Chordata > Actinopteri > Siluriformes > Trichomycteridae > Stegophilus > Stegophilus panzeri. The sequence goes on along the minus strand of JANDJT010000141.1, from coordinate 10,405,772 downwards.
ACTTACTACATTACCCACAATGCCGTTCGACTACCTTCTATTCATGGCGCCAGTGGTATTTAGTAAATCGCTTCAACTCTACTTAAATAGAGCGATGCAGCGGCACTTTACTCCTTTAGTCTGTCTGGCTCGCTCATCCGTTTCAAGCCGCTCGAACAGATCAGCTTCCAAAACTTCAACGTTCACACCGATACAGCCATCAATTTTGTAGATCGCTAACTAGCCGAGCCTCTGCCATAACTCAGAGCAACTGTAGCTGCATTGCATTCTGGGTCTTCGAGTCCAACAGTTGCACCGAAATCTCCACTATGTCTACGCTTAACATACTGCTGAACGTCACTTGAAAATGGTAACCGTGTCCAGAAGCTTCTGGCTCTTTTGTTTTTAGGAGCCAACAGCAAATCCTTGGTGTTTTCAATTATATGTGAAATCGTTGTGATTTTTTTCTCTCTCTTATTAAACGTCATTGTAACTTCGCTAGCAATGTCTGACTGACAAAAGCACAGCAAGACCCAACAAATTAACACCAGGAACACTAAAGACCTCATAGATATTTCAATATGCACGTATGGGTTTCATGGTAGACCGAAAGAAATAAAGAAACACACACGCATATATACACACACGTCAGTTACCATGGAGCTCATCCAGCTGTTATGTAGAGCGCTCTCATCTTTACTGAACCCTTCAAACTCCTCTTCACTGTCCGTGTCCATGAAGACCTGAGCCAGCTCATCCGTAATGAATTTCGATTTAAAGCGAAGAACCTAGAACAGAACCAGAGACACCGTTACAGAGAACGATGGATTCTTGATGGATAAACACTAAATCGATCATGCTTTTTAAGATCGGTTTTTAGTTTGTTTGTTTGTTTGTTTGTTTGTTTGTTTGACGCCATGCTTCTATGGCCATTTCCTTGGCAGGAAATGTGTAAGGAACTCTATATAAGGTTTTTAAAATCCATTTAAAAAAAAAAAAAAAACTCTAAAACTCTAAAAATTGCATTAGGTTCGACGTTGTTAAGAATTTCTTCCAGAGTGTTGACTGAATAAAAACAAACAAACAAACAAACAAACAAGACCAGTACAGTGTAATAAAACATGCTTCAAGGATTCATGGATTCTGGAAGAGGGTACACGTTAGCGAGTCTTCTCCTGATATTAAAAACGTGTGTGTACTCCTGGAGTGACTGATTCGCTACAGCGGGTGTAGACGATCTGGTCCCAGAGCATGCTTTTTAAGAAGCAGAAATATCTGACAACGCTCACCGGCTTCCATGAGGTCTGGGAGTGGAGGCTGTCTCGGCTCTCCTCAGAGAGCTGCCCTGAAGCACCACCTCTGAAACCAAGAAACTCCTCTTCGTCGCTTGGGCCTTCAAATATGTCCACCAAGGCTTTCTGAAAATATGTCATCTAATAGTTACTCAGGCTTAGCCAAAAAAATTAACTGTACACACACACACACCCACACCCACACACCCACAAATAATAAATAAATACTCCAGTGCATTTCAAACTAATCCACTACATCTACAGGTCGGCTGATTGATCTTTTTTGCCCATTAATCGGCTGACCGATAGTTGATCCCGGTTGCGTCCATTGTGGGAACGGTTGAGAGAAGTGTCCGCCGTCATTATACGGTAGGAGAGTGGTCTCTAGAGCCAAAATAAAAACTACCACTGACCAATTTTGTTGTGTTATTTGAAGTGTTTTTTTTTCCCCTTTTCTTTTTGGTTCAGTTTGGATATATACCCTTTATTTACTTTAATATTTATTAATAGTTAACATATATTGATATTTATTTCATTTTTAAAAAGTACATTACATTTTCAATGTACAGTCAGTACTGTTTATTTTTCTAATAAAGTTCAGCAATATTTCACTTTGAGTGTTATGTTTTCATTTAGTATCAATTTTAAAAACTATCGGTTGATTAATCGGACACCGGCAGGTAGGTACCACCATCACTCGACCTCTACGTAACCGTCAGTATCAGAGAATAATTCTGAGACACTTACTGAGAAAAGAACAGACAAAAGTGTCTTTAAATTAAACTCTAATGAACTCTGCAATTCGTTTACGAATACTTTTTCAGACGGAAGAATTTGTGCTCGTATGGAGACACAAAAACCTTCAGGAAATCCAGTAACAACTTGACCTTTTTTACTCTCTTGTTCCAGCATCGGAAAATTCAACAACAATTCAAGAACAGTTTTAAGATGTTCTCTCATGGTGGTCACATCCCTTACTGTTCCCGTTAAAGTTTTTGAATTTGGGATGATGACACAGTTCAGAAACTGCCCTTTATAAATGTCCATTATCATTCATTCATCAATCCCAGGTCAAGGAAAAGGGTTGAAGTTAATATCCATGGGAACAGCTACAGATGCAGTACATCAGTTTAAACAATAAAATCTGAAGTATTTTATTGGTTAAAGTTCAATTCTGACATGAAGCCAAATAACTGGAGGAGTTGTTCGTTAAATACTAAAGGTGATATTACATGTGATATTAACTTCAACATGTCAACTCAATAAACATGTCTTAATAAACGCTTGTAACAAAATACTATGTTCGAGGGAAGGGTACCTTCCTAAAATGTACGTCACAAATGTTAAAACATAAATAGTACTAAGGTCAGTGTAAAAGTAGACTATTGAGTAATCTAAAAGATTATATTGCTGAGACTGCGTTACCATTAATACTCCTAAATATAAACCAATCAAACCCACACACACCTGGATCTCTAACAGAAATCAAACTCTGACTGCAAATTAAATCAAAATATTAGGCTAAATAAACAAAAGTTTATTAACTATGTTCATTTTATAGTCACATAATATGTCAAATGTATAAATGTTTACTTTTATATACTGGTCAGTGTTCCCTTATTTGATAGCCCAAACCTAAAATTATAAAATGTCCTTAATTTTGTGTCAAGAAAGTACAAATAAAATAAAAAGTTTAAAATAGTAAGGCTGAATGAAAGATTGGATTCTGCAAGCCACTAAATAAGGAAGCATGATGTGTACAAGTTCTGGAAATTAAAATAATTATTTATAATAATAATAATAATAATAATAATAAATAATAATAATAATAATAATAATAATAATAATAATAATAACCACCATACTTATACTTTATGCACATAAATATACAAAGAAAAAGAAAAACATTAAATGAACTTGGTTGCATACCACATGTGTTGTTGGAAGATTTATTTAAATTTACTTTACAGGTTTAATAATAATAATAATAATAATAATAATAATAATAATAATAAATAAATAAATAAATAAATAAAAAGCTAAAGGTAATTGTCATAAATGGCAATAAAAATTAAATAGTTAGTTAATTTAACAGGATCACAATCACTAAGGTTAAAAGTATAGATATATATGTATATGTAAATATATATATACACACACCTGGTTAATATCTTACTTTTATTAGTTTGTTTATTTTTATTTAACGCCTGTATGACATTAATTTTAGCTCCCGTACGCCGTACTCTTGAAATAAAAATATAGTAAAAAGGGGACAAATACACTCTACAGTATTTCTTACCTTCATTGTTGTGCACACACGTTTCCAAAACTCTTAAACTTTTAACAAAATTATGAGACTTATTCTCAGCTCCAGCTGATACTGAAAATCCACCACACAATGAAGAGTTTAAAAAACAATAAGAGCGCACACACTCGGGGACGAAATGAAGGGGTGGGACTACAATCATAACGTTACGTAAATTAACTTTCGAAGTATATTTCACGTATTAGTCTAAATCATCTCATATTACATATATCCATGAATAAAAAATAACAGATATGTAGATCCGTTTATCTCAAAACAAAAATACAATTTCATTTATCTCTTGGAGTAGCCACCCCTCTGCCTGAGGTGATTTCAGAATGGTACATTCCACGGCATATGGCTTTGTAGTTTCGCGGGAAAAGTGAGCACGCGGACCGGAAGCTCTTTGTATATAAGGAGAAAACAAAGTGTGTTTTCTGTATAGAAAAGAACTTTATTGTTATCAGTTTACTACTTGATAAAACCACAGCATTATGCAGAAGCTATGAAGTGCGTTAAAACGTGCAGTATTTGTGAACACTTGCGGTTTTAATTAAAAAAATTGTTCAACTTTTATTTATTTATTTATTTATTTATTTATTTATTTATTTATTGCCATAGTGACCCTCTCCTTGATAATTAGGCCTACCTGGAAATATCCTATTACATTATCCATTTCTTTAAAAAAAAAAAAACCTTTCTAGCATTTCAGCACTGACATATTTTTTTTAATCCTACATTTTTTCAAAATATGTAGAGGACAGCATTAAGTTTAGACTGAGTTTAAAGAAATATCTGGAATGTGTTAATATGATACAGCCATGTTGGTTCATATGAGAGGAACATGGCAGGTAATTTGCTTCACATATCCTCTGTCATAAAATAAACTAGACTAATGCATGATTCAAACAGCAGAGTAGTTAAGAGAAATCATGAGGTGAGTAAGGTCATGTAAGCGATGATCTGTAGACATGATTCTAGGCAAGTAGGATTAATTTCTGTACATGACATTTTAAAAGGCTTTCATTTTTTTTCTCAGAATTATCATCTTGAAAGTCCTGGCGTGTTCACACATGAGTGCTTGATTTCCCCTCTGATTCACTTCACTACACAAGTTAATCTTCTTCATCTGCCTCTTTTCCATTCTATTTTTAACCTGTACATATATTTATTCATTCATTCATTCATTCATTTTCCGTAGCCTTTTTTTTTTTATCCTGGATGGGATGCCAGTTTGTAATATACAGGTATTTTGCTGGAATTATGTTTTGCCCAACTACCTAAGTACCCCATTTCCTTTTTTTAAATTTTTTTAAAAAAATGTAATATTCTGACAATATTTACAGTATCATATTCAGTGCACGTGTAATTGTAAGCAAAAGGTTACAAAATCAGCAGCATTAACTTCTATACTGATCTTTTCACAGGAAATAAGACATGTTCATAATACCTGCATTAACTCTGTCACTTATTATCTAAAGTTGAAATGACTGCACAGGCATTATAAAATAAATGGAGAACATTTTCATGAATTTAAGTCGTATGTAGTTTGTGAATTTGGGCAATTTGTTTGGTTACAAAACACATTGTGTGGTTTTATACAATAGGATGTGCTGAAATGCTCTCTGTTTTGTTGCTTGTCCCTTTCATAATGTATAAATCTTAAAGTCGTGGTCATAACATGTTTAGACAGAGATACTGTAACTGCCTAGCCATATTAGGTTAGGAAATGGAATCTATGCTAGTCGAACCTGGCATTAGCAAAGAAACAGGCTTAGTTAAATATAGCCACTTAATGTTGGCAAGTGACTAAAACTTACCTCAACAATTCATTTCAAGCAAGTCTATGCTTACTCCATTATAATTAAGCAACACCACATGAGCAATAGTGCAATAATTACTTGTGAGTGCTGCAGGTAATCGAGTGTGATATTGCTTTGATACAACAGTTTTATACATCTAAAATTAATATCGAGTAACTGAAATTTCGGGCACAATATGGGACAGTATAACTCTACTGTAGTAACCGTAGAGTAATTCAGTGGGAATTGCTAGGACTGGAATTTTACATGGCGAACACAGACGATCGGAGTGATACACACAGAGAAAAGTCCCAGTGTGGTTATACTTAATATCAGCACTCGTGGAACACCACTCAACCAATCAGATTAGTGGACTCAACTTCCACACTGCAGTCTGGTGGTTTGCCAATTAATGAGTGTATTCATGAGGTGCAACAGTTTGGGAACAACAACTTGAAAATTCAATTCAGCGATCACACATAAAACAATGGCTCTTTAGTTGTTCCTCCAGAGGAAATTGATGGCGAATTCAACAACTGAGCGCTTTTCTATCAGAAAGGTTTCCAAGTAGAAGTCTTTTAGGAACAAAATAACCCTTAGCTATCCTAGGAATCATTTCAGGTTTCATTTTTTTTTTCTTCTAAAAGTGAATTTTTATTGTCAGTATACAGCATTAAAGAATTGAGAACTCTTTTCTCTCAGATACAACATACATGAAACACCCTTAGAAAAAAGTTTTCATCAATGGTTCCTTATAAAGTTTAGGGTTTTTAGCTTCCTAAAAAAGTTCTACTTGGAACCCTCTCTGGTTCTCAGAGGGACAAATGAAAGGAAAATTAAAATCCACCATGAACGACGTACACGTTGATCTTTAGTATTGCAGTGTGATTTTCAGTGGTGTCCAAGATCATTAACGTTTTACAATTAAAAATTCTACATTACCCACAATACCATTCCACCTGCTGAAAGTGGTGCAGTGGGATTTAGTCTTCACTTCATCTCTACCTAAATATAGTGATGCAGCAGAGCTTTAGTCCTTTAGTCTGTCCAGGTCTCTCACCTCGTCATCTGTACACTCTCTTCAAACAGATCAGCTTCTGAAGCTTAATGCTAATACCACCATCAGCGCCATCATGCTCGTCACCTCATAGATTGCTAACTAGCCGATCAGAGTCTCTGCCATAACTCGGTGTCGTGTAGCTGCAATGTACAGTATTCTCGGACTTTGAGTCCATTGTTTTCACCAACATCTCCACTAATTCTATGCTGGATTTCTCATTAACATGGTATTGAATGTCACTGGCAAATGGTGAGTGATTAAAGAATGTCTTTTGTTTTTAGGAGCAAATAAGCGAAACCTACGGAAACCCTAAGAGGCCATGCATTACTGTTTTTTCTTTCTTGTTTTCTCATGCTTAATTTTCTCCTGATCTCAACTTAACACAAGTTGTTTTTTCGTGATCTTGACATAACAAACAGTTGTTTTCTCACAACGTCATTTTATCACAAGAAAATCTCACACCTTGCGAATGGGACTGATTGTGCATGAACGTTGGCGTCTTCGCCGTCACCATCATAAATGTAATAATTACAGCTGTAGAGAAGGACTTTATCTCCGTATTAATTGAGAGGGTTGTTCCACAGGAGAACCAGGGTTGCTATATTGTCTTTGATGATGAAGTTGTAGACCTGACAGCCTCCTTCTCAAGTGTATGACATTAATGTGGAAGCTATTTCAGCTTGAGGGAGTCACCTGATCAGAGTAAAAACCAATTTGTTCATCCATGATGCTGTGCGATTGCATTAAGCTTTTGCTGCCTCCAGATCAATAAAAACATGTTATGTCGAGTACACAGAACAATTAAGTCATGATCATGAGAAAACAACTTTTGTTATGCTGATCTCACGAGAAAACAAGTATTTTGTTACAGTATGTGGAGATCACAAGAAAGAAGAAATAATAATAATGAATGGCCTCTTAGGGCTTACATAGAAACCTGACTGTTATCCTTTATGTCTGTGATGTCCCCCTGTGACGTCAGTGTGACAGGCAACCTTAACATCTCACGGAATTAACGTACATACAATATGAACCAGCAAATTAGCACTGAATCCCTGAAAAACATCACCAATATTTCAATCTAAACACATTTCATGTGTTTAATGGTGGAGGTTTCCTTTAAAGCAGTGGTCACCAACCCGGTTCCTGGAGATCTACCTTCCTGAAGACTTTACCTCCAACCCTAATCGTGCCCACCTGACCATCTAATCATTGCCTTAAGAAGTTCGTGATCAACTAATAGAGGTGTGTTAGATTTTTTAGTTGGAGATGAAACCTGCAGAAAGGTATGATAGATCTCAAGGAAGAGGGTTGGTGACCACTGCTTTAAAGGTTTAAAGATGGAACAGTGCAGCCTAAGCTTTAAATGAGCCTTAAATAATAATAATAAAAGTCTATAATAATAATAATAATAATAATAATAATAATAATAATAATGATCCATCCATCCATTTTCTATACCGCTTATCTTACTGGGTCGTGGGGAACCTGGAGCCTATCCCAGGGAGCATGGGGCACAAGGTGGGGTACACCCTGGACAGGGTGCCAATCCATCGCAGGGCACAATCACATAAACATTCACACACCCATTCATACACTATGGACACTTTGGACATGCTAATCAGCCTACCATGCATGTCTTTGGACTGGAGGAGGAAACCGGAATACCCGGAGGAAACATACAAACTCCGTGCACACAGGGCAGCAGCAGCGGGAATCGAACCCCCAACCCTGGAGGTGTGAGGCAAACGTGCTAACAACTAAGTCACCATGCGCCCCATAATAATAATAATAATAATAATAATAATAATAATAATAATAATAATAATAATAATAAGAGGAAGAAGAAGAAGAAGAAGAATAAAACGATTATAAAGAAGAAGAAGTAGAAGAAGAAGAAGAAGAAGAAGGACTTAAAGTGTGTTGGAGAAGTGATGCTTGAATGACAATAATCTTTGTTAGTGTTTGTCTGTTGATTGATTATTAAAGCTGCTTACATCAACAGAAAGCCAGTCCACATGTTTTCTTCACTTCGCATATGCATGATGGTGTCAGTTAAACGCACATCTTTCCTCTCGATTCTTCTTTTCTTTTTCATTTTTCTGCCCAATTGGCACCTTAGTGAGTCGGGGTTTTTTTTTTGCCTTTTTTTTGGTTGTTTGTCAGCACAACATGCACCTGCATCCGGAGAGCCGCTCGGTGCGCGCGAGTGAGGAAGATAAAGCAAGCTGCGCTTTTCCGTCCGTCAAACGCTTCTTTATTCACCAGCGCTTCCATTAGCGTGCCGAGCTTAACGACTCCCTGGATGACAGCGAAATGATACGGTGTGTGTGTGTGTGTGTGTGTGTGCAGAGAGGAGGAGAGGAAATCAGTGCGCGCGCCGCCGCCCAGCCGCCCGCACCCGTGCGCACAGCAGGTAGCTGCGCTTCATCCATCCCGCGGCGCAAAGCGCAAATTACACACAGCTGTTCCACTATTGTTCAGCGCGCTGTCTACTATGGTGCCACTTTTTTTTTTTTTTTATTAAATTTTTTATTTTTTGAGCATCTTCTGCATCCTCTGCATGTGTGTGTGCGTGCTTGATGACATGCACAAGGGTGCTAAGCGGAACTAACCTTAAACTACTTCTCCAGCAAGCATATGGAGACAAATCATATAGCTACCCAATATGCATTAATCACATGCATTAAAGGATCAGTCCGTGATTTTGGAGGAAGTTAACTATCTTTTTGAACTCAAAATCCAGTCTGAAAGGTGGAGTTTTCTGAAATGACAGGCAACATGATTGACGGACATTTGAGACACCTTCTTGTCCTGACTGGTTGGATGTCTATGGTGCACAGCATTTCCCTTTTTTTCAAGGTTTACAGAAATCAGGGAGCTATACAGAGACCAGAGTTTTGCTCTCTAAGCAGGTTTAATATTTCTTTAAGACTGCTAAGATTGTGAGGAAATTAACGACACCAAGTATTAAAAAGTGTTTTGACTTGGAAATCTTTAACTGTGCCTTTAATCACCAGGACTGGATTGTTAAGGTTGATCCCAGGTAGCCCACAGTAACAGAATGGGTTGAGTTGTGGATATTTCCTTGTCTTATTTCTTCAGGCGATACATCATGGTGGGGTAATGGAGTGGTCGATGTGGGCTGAGTGGAGTTTTTGTACATAATATAAGAGAAGATATACTTTATTGGTCACTCTGGAAAAACTTTTCTTGGGCTCAACGCTTTGAGCGACAACATACACAATTGCACACAACATATTCAATCACAAATGTGCATACATACATCACATGTAGTGTCATCATCTGAGTTAAAATGACAGTGTTTCACCTGAGGTGATTGCACAGCCTCGTTATTGTTACACAACTCCACAGTTTATGCACAACTCCATAATTATTGCACAGTCCCGTATCGTACAGTCCAATAATTGTGTAATAAATGTTCTCCATGTGTCTGTGTGGGTTTTGTCCGGGTTCTCCAGTGTTCTCCAACCTCCAACATCTCTGCTGTCTCATAAAGGCTTTCACAGAAAAAAAACCCACAAGAAAAATAAAGAAGAGTCTAAATTGTGAGCTGGTATAATCATCTGCATTACTGTTGTGAAAGCAAATTTGTTTTTAATGTTCATTTAAATGGCATATTTATTACAGCTATTACAGAAGGTAAACAGTTACTGACTGCCGCCCCCCCTCCCCCCGCCCCCCTTGTATCCTGTCCATCAGAAACCATCCTTAGACTACCATTCACCAAATATTATTTGGGTTTGCATCATTCCTAACACAGTAATGACACTGACACTGACATGGTAGAGTGTGTTGCTGGGTTAAGAGTGTATCAGGTACAGCAACTGAGTGGTTTTGAGGTGATGGAGTCCACCAACCAAAACTTTCCATCCAACAGCAGTTATGTAGTCAGAAACTGACATGTAGAGCTGACATGTAGAAGACTCTCTCTCTCTCTCTCTCTCTCTCTCTCTCTCTCTCACACACACAGTTTTAAATCAGTCTAAATACGTTTCACAGGCGCCCTCTAGTGGTTGGATTTCTATTTATTTATTTATAGAAATACAGCACAATTTTTTTTAATTAGGCTTTATTTCGAAGATTAGGTAATATTGTTAAATTGTGTACGTCGCAGAGAATAAATAAAGTCAATAGAAACACTGGTTTTAGTCAAAACACTATTAATGAAAAAGCAGTTTATTGGATTAATGTATTTTATTGGATTCATGAAGAATATTTTCCTCTAGTGTACTTACAAAAGAAGTAGAAAACCATTGACATTCGGTCGAAATGATCTAGATATTTACACTCACCAACCACTTTATTAGGAACACTCGTACCTCTGCTCATTCATGCAGTTATCCAGTCAGCAAATCATGTGGCTGAAGTGTAAAAATCATCCAGCTACAGGTTAATGTTAATGATGTTCACATCAAACATCAAAATGGGAAAAGATGTCATCTCAGTGACTCACTGACCATGGCAGAAGGTGTTGATGCCAGACGGATTAGTTTGAGTTTAGTTCTGCAGGTGGAGACACCTTGCTAATGATGAGAGGGCAGAGGAAAATGGCCTGTTTTGAGCTGACAGGAAGGCTACAGTAACTCAAATAATTACTCTTTACAACTGTGGTGAGGAGAAAAGCATCACAGAACTCACAACACACACCGAATCTTGAGGTGGATGGGCCACAACAGCAGAAGACTACATGGGGTTCAACTCCTGTCAGTCAAGAACAGGAATCTAAGGCTACAATGGGTACAGACTAACCAGAACTTGGCAGCTGGAAGAAAGCAGGTTGAAAAAATCTCACCTGGTCTTTTCCGCCAATTCTCCTTTGACCTATTTCATTAACAAGACATTTCTGCCCACAGGACCTTTAAATCTAGAGGTGTGTGTGAGTGTGTGTGTGTGTGTGTGTGTGTGTGTGTGTGTGTGTGTGTGTGTGTGTTTGTGTGTAAATCCCAGGAGATCAGCAGTTTCTGAAATACTTTAACCAATCCAACTGCCACAGTCAAAGTCAGAGATTTCACATTTCTCTCCATTCTGATGTTTGACCTGTATCTACATGATTTCCTGCATTAAATTGCTGCCACATGATTGGCTAATTGGATAAATGTATGAATGAGCAGGTATAGGTCTATAGGTGTTCCTAATAAAGTGGACATTGACTGCTTGTAGATTCGGTTCTAAATACTGATCGGCTAAGATGCCTTCGAAGCCTTCAACACACACACACACACACACACACACACCTGTGACCGCATCACCAAAATGGAAGTGAAAGAAGAAGAAAAACGCCCTCTAGTGGTTTGTTCCTTTAATAAACAGAAAAACACGTTTGGCAGGTGAATTCTCGATCACGTGGTCCTCGTGACTCTGATGTCATCGCGAACACTTCACACCATTTTCTCTCAAAACTACATTTTTTCTCCCCTTAAAATGAACTGTTTGAGCTCTCTGTGCTGCTGTCTTAAATGTCTGTCCTCCGAGGAAGAGGTAAGACACTTAATCCAGGAAAATTTAATGAATTAGAGACAGAGGAATTACACTAGTAAAAGACTAACAGTTTGTTTTCCTTGTGTGTTTATCAGTAGTGTAAACAGTGTGCATTTAGAAGTAGAGTTGTATTCAGATTATTCAGAATGAACTGAGTCAAGTGTAGCTGTAAAGTTCAGACCAGTGTTGCTTCTGAATGTGGTGTAAAATACAATAGTTCATGTGAATAGGGTCAAAGTGAAAATCTTAGCCTGCCAAGTAAACAAATATGTTGCATATAATATAAGATATCCAAAAAGAAGACCTAAATCCCAAACATGTCAGTGTAGTAGCTATGAAGAAAGTATAAAGTATTTTTTCAACTTTTAAACTTTTCACAGCCCTTTCAGTGTAAAATAAATCATTTCTCACCCTTTTATCTGATACAGATTAATTTTACGTGTACAAATTAAACTATTCAGATATTCCGAACATTAGATAAACATGTCATTATATTTATTGGCAACACTTTAGAATAACAGTACATGAATAATCATGCACGAATACCTGAATAAATACTTACTTAAATATGGACTGATGATGAGTTAAGGTATGTACTAATCACAAACTAATGAAGCGTTAACCTTAACTACGACGTGAGTCTTATAAATTCATGCATGAATTACAACCACTTTAAAGGGTCATGAAACCTCCCTCTTTCAGCTCAAGTCTACCTCTCAATGTTTTTGAAAAATGCAGATGAAATGGGCGTGGATAGCTGTGCGAAGAAGGGAGGGGGAGTGGGCGTGGCAGGGAAAGGCGGGGCACCTTCAGAACACTCACAATGAAGATGGATAATGAAAAAAAGTTTGCAGATGAGGCAGAGGACTTCTCTCTTCCTGAATCCTCCTGAATCCCCAGGGCTAAATTGAGACACAATAGATAGCGGTGCAGGTCCTCTGCCCTGTCTATTTGAACCATTAGCCCCTGGCGTGACTATGGAGGAAAACAAAACACAACCGGAGGTAGCGCGGATGTTTGTACATTTTTGTTAGTTATTATTATGTATTGATTAACATATAGGGCTAAATTGCATTATTTACACTTGTTTTTAAGTCATTTAAATTATCAAATGAAAATCTGTCTATAAGAAGCACATCAGTGTGACGGGCATCATTTCAAACCCCTTAAATTCCTCAGATTTAAACTGGTATGTTTACAGAATGGGGGGCAAAGTGGCGTAGTGGTTAGCACGTTTGCCTTGTACCTCTGGAGCTGGGGATTCAACTCCTGTCTCTGCACATTCTCCCCATGCTTCGGGGGTTTCCTAAGACATGCGTTGTAGGCTGATTGGCATTTCCAGATTGTCTGTAGTGTGTGAATGTGTGCGATTGTGCCCTGTGATGAGTGTCCATGGTGTACCCTGTGCCACGAGTTCCCTGAGATAGGCTCCAGACCCCCCTGGAACCCCCTGTAGGATAAGCAGTACAGAAAATGGATGGCTAGATGGCCATTCAGAGAACAGTTAGTAAATCATAATTTTCTCCATACTGTAAAACTAATGTAACCTATCACTATTTTTTCAGAGACAGCCTATACTTGGTGCACCAGTGTCTGCAAGAATATCTCATTCACCTACTAATGGTTAGTCCCGTTAAAAACGACCTGTCTTTATTTATTTTATGACAAGAACTCACAAATTTTTATCTTAACCTGCAAACATGTTGTTGTTCCATTACGTGCCTAAATGTTAACATGACACACACGATGTTCTCGCTCAGATTCCCAGTACAGAAGTGGCAGGGTTATTGTCCGGCACGTTGGTTTGACAGATCTGGATCAGCGCTTCTCTGACTTTGCAGAAACGTTCAACAAGCAGCAGGAACACTATGAGTGTATGCAGGAAAAGCGGAAAACTCTGATGTACCGCTATCACTGTGCCCCTGACAGCAGCCTGACCGAGTGCCTCCAGAAGATTAAGGATGAACATGGTGAGTTAAAGCACATTAATGTTGAGTCTCCATCAGGTGGCAGTAGCAGATCAGGAACGGGAGATTCAAGCCGGCGTAAACATACTGCTGTAGCATCGAGCATGCCTTTTACATCCTGTTTAATGTATTTTAATGAAAGGGGATGGGAAAAAAAGCAAATGTTTATGTTTTTTATGGATAAACTGTAAAACAGGTACATGGTTTCCTCCAAGCAAAAACCAAGGGAGGTGAATACTTCTGCACTCAACTCAGATACTTGGTTTTACATTTCCCATACATGTGAGTCACCCCCCCCTATTTTTCCCACTCTTAAGCACCATTTTGGTTAAATTTTATCTGTATCTTTCAGACGACCACCAGATCAGCATGCAGATGAAAGGCTATGACTTCAGCTTGGCCATGACACCAGGCGATCCGGTGCCTGACAAGCTGAAGCGAACGCAGGAGAACATCAAGGAGCTGTGTTATGCCGTCAAAGCCATGATGGCGGCTGGAACCAAGCTTGAGGAGATGATTAACTGGCTGTTGAAATCAGAAAAGAGCCTGACTCAGAAGGTGAATACGGAAGCTACGACGCACCAGGAGTGTAAACGACTCGGAGACAACTTGAGGGAGAATCTGCGTGAGGCATCGAGAGCTAAAGAGCTCAGTCCTCGCTACAGGGAAGAGGCCGGAAAACTTTTCAACGAGGTGGCCCTGCTGTCTGGGGTCAATCCATGAATCCCTTTCACGGTAGGAAAGACAATACAGGATACAATAAGAATGAGTGAAGGATGATTTAGGGAATATATACTGACCGGTGTCACTCCAGAATGTACTGTATATAAGAAACACTTATTTCTAAAGTACTGTATTTAATAAAGGATAAATTATAGAATAGATAAAGGGTTACAATCACAGAAATGTAAATGTATATTTGTGAAACTAGACGAAAATGAATTTGGAAGGATACATTTGTTATAATATAGATAAAAGTGTGTTGCTTTTATACCAAGTTGCTGTTAAATTCTTAAACATAATCGGTCAGAAGGTGTTGATTAATTTTCTACAGGCAAATTACAGGTTTATATTAAATGTACTGTTCAAATACATTATCGTTTCTATAGTAACAGCTTACACAGGGACGGATGCTAAAAACATAAAATGCTAGACATAACAAATGTCACTGTTGATATGGTGATGTTTTATGGAAGGAGTCTCCAGTGTCAGCACTTTGTAGCACTCGGACGTAAAGCTGTAACTTTGTCAGTTCTTTTGAGAACATGCTGGTGAAGGAACAACTATTCATAGCTACTAAAACATACTGTAAGCGATAATATGAAACTTTTATATGGACATTCCGCAACTGTAAATGAATAAAAAATAAATGACGTGTTACACTTTAATACATTTAAATTTGTTATCCTTGGCAAATTGCTGTGGTATACGAGGATTAAAACACTATGCCATGCCGTTATAAAACTATAATCAAGGTTCAGGATGTCCTAATGCGAAGCAGGTTGGTTATTTTCTTATAACAGCGTGTCCTGATGTAATTTTTTTTATTCCTTACATAAGATTTTGTATTCTAAGCTCAAGCTGCCTGTATATTTGCATCTGAACAACCTTCTAAGCGTTTGGATTTGTTTTGAATTTGTGTAATGAGGGTTGACATGTAAATAAGATCTTATTCTGACATCTGACTCACAACTTCCACCAACAAAAAATACATTTTACTCCTTATGTGTTTGTTTGATCAAATACGAATATATATGATTGTGTGTATGATTAACACGTACACAATGAACTGCATCTCTGTGGAATGTTAAATATATGAAAGATATGAAATATCGTGATTTTGATTAACACTTACAGCAAACCCTATTAAAAACACTATTTTTATATCCATATGTGTTATTCATACGTGTTACGTGTTAGAGACGAGTGGAGAAGGTAGGCTTGTGATATTAAAAGAGAGAAATTAAATGTATTTGATGTGCATGGATGATTAGATGGTCTTTGTATACTTCTAGGATGATTTGTGTTCTGTACGTAATATCCTGTACGTAATCTCTGTTATATTGTTTGGCTTCTAGCTGGTCTGTGTTTCTAATATTAGCCAGCTTTCTTTAAGTTTTAAGCATGCTTTTATAATATATATTGTACATTTTTAGCAGGAACAACAACTGAGGGTTTTTCAGAGAAATAAATCATAAGCTGGGAAAAGTAATCAGTTCATATCTGTAATAGGCCTGTGTACAAAACATATTACGTATATGATTAACTGTATATATCGATGATCATCTATTTACTAGTGAATGAAGTATTGATAAATGTTTTACCTTAAGTTTTATATTATTAAGTTATCTATAAATATAACTATAAAGCAAATATGCCTCATGTGCTTCTTGTTCCATGTGTCTGTGCAGCCTTTTCTCATTTTATTTTGGTTATAGTTGTGATATTTGTATTATATTGTTGACTGCAAAAGTTTGCATCCCCCATGGGTTCTGGCTCAAAAGGGGAACATCCATCCATCCATTTTCTATACTGTTTATCCTACAGGGTCGCAGGGAACCTGGAGTCTATCCCAGGGAGCATGGGGCACAAGGCGGGGTACACCCTGGACAGGGTGCCAATCCATCGAAGGGCACAATCACATACACATACCCATTCATACACTACGGACACTTTGGAGATGCCAATCAGCCTACCATGCATGTCTTTGGACTGGGGGAGGAAAGTGGAATACCCCGAGGAAACCCCTGTAGCATGGGGAAAATGTGCAAACTCCGCGCGCACACAGGGCAGCGGAGGGAATCGAACCCCCAACCCTGGAGTAGTGAGACGAACGTGCTAAGAAAAAAAGTGGAACATACCAATTATTGTTATTATTATTAATATTTTTATAGTAATATTAGTATTATAATTATTAGTAGAAGTATTATCTTTTTATTCTTAAAAAAATAATAAAAAGCTACACATCGATATGAAAACGGTTCACTGCATTGATGCAGGGACAGCATGCAAATTATTACAGACTATTTATATAACTTTCAGAAGAGAAGTCACAAACATGTTTATTGGTATTTTCCCTCTATTAACATACACAATTTGACCAGATTTGTTGCTTGTAATAATGATGGAACATCTGTCTATACCTACCACACTAAATGTCATGTCGGTATAAATCATTTTTTGTTTGTTTTCTTTAATTAGAACTAAGGGTGTGCAAACTTTTGCATGTAACTGCTGATTTTTGGGAGAGAAAAAACAACAATGTAACTTTTCTTTTATAATAATAATAGAGCACTTTTCATGCATGTGGTTGCTCGATGTGCTGAACATTCAAGGAGCAAAAACATTAGAATTAAAACATTTTATTATTATGTAGTAGGGAAAAAACACAAATATAGAATAAAATAAAAAATAGAAAATACTAATTTTAAAAATAATAATAATAAAAAAAACTAATTAAATTATAAAGACCAAAACAGATTAAGCACTTTCAATTAAACGGCACATTATTATGTTTTCAAATGCTTTCTTTATTGTACAGAGTTTATACGGAGCTTGTTAAAGTTGTAATTAAAATCAGGATTATGTTTATTTTTTATTTGATATGATTAAAGTCAGTGTTGTCTGAAAACTTAATTAAGTTGCTTTACAACATTTGCACACTTGCTTGCATAACTGACTTGATGAAAATGGAGACAACCTACATACTGATGGAAATCGAAAAGTCCCGCCCTTACTCGAATCTGATTGGCTGCTATTTGTAGCGACCCGCGTACGCTTTATATAGTCACCGTCCATTCGTTAGTTTTGCTGTCCGTTACAAGCAATCCCCGTAATCTAAGGTAGTTTGAATTGTGAAAGCACCGAAGATGAACGCGATGGTGCTGAATTATTTAGGCGGCGCGTTTATGAAGTAAAGTATATCTATCTCTCGGTGGAAAAGAAAGCAAACGGAAGATAACAGACCAGAAGGGAATCTGAAGATAGCATGAAAGTGAGTGTTTGTTTAACACCTGAATATGACCTTAGCTAGATGCTAACTCGCTAACTTGTTAGTAGATAGAATGATATATAGTGAATCACATGGAGCAGCTGAGTGTCTCACCACCGCCTTAACTACTGCTAGCAAAAGCAAACATTTACGGTTAGGTTAGAAAACAAGCGCGTACGTTTAAACAAATAAAAATGATAAAGCTGTCTTTGAATTAGTGAGTCAACTTGGAAAGATAATTGGCAGCTGTAGAGTGGCAGAGGCGCAACACCGAGCTGTCAGATGGAATTTGCATACGAGTTTATATTGAGTAAAAACGTGTTTATACGGAGTAAAATAACCCATACCCGAAATGGTAACCTTTTTTTCAATCTGTTCAGGCTTAGTTGCAGTGTCGTTGTGAGCTTTTTAGGTTGTCTAATTTGATAAACTTTACTACTATTGTTGGCACCCTGTGATATAATCAGTGTTGGCAGCTTCTTTTAGGGGGACATTTGCATATTTCTTTGCATATTCTTGCATATTCATTGATTCGTCATGAACATTTGCATATCGGGACATGGTAGGTGAAGGTAGGAAGATTTTATAAGGACACTCAGAATACGTGTTTCTTATTGAATGAAGCAGGAACGCAGACAAAGATGAGTAAGAAGTTATGAAGTAGTTGGTTAAGGTGGAAGTAACTTGATTTTGTTAATTGTAAATATTGCCAAGAGTCTAATACAAAGAACAAAGCGTGGGACAAACAAGAGTGATCCATGATTGGCTGCTGGGAGGGATGCCGGCCGGTGACTGGCTGCTGGGAGGGATGCCCATGATCAAAGTGACCAGTGATATTAGTTTTTCTGATGTACTTTTTAATAATTTCCCCTCTAAAGCGTCAAGATATTAAAGCTTTTTTTCTTCATTCTGCCGATATCTCGTTGATGTCTCAGCAAAGCAAAGCTTATTTCCTCTTGCCCTCTATAATCTTAATTGCACGGTTGTCATTTTTACTTACTGTCCTGTCCTCTTGTCTACATGGTGTCCTGTTGTGGCCAATTGATTCTTCTTTTTTTTTTTTTTTTTTTCCAGCTCAGTGGTCAGTTTTGCAGGTTCGATTTGTGTCAGTGAGCACCACTGCTCTGGGTAAAATGCAAATGTTCTTTGTTACAGACTTGTAATTTGGTCTTACCATGGTTTGAATCTTGAAGATTCCAGGGCTCTGGGTCTTCACTGAGGACTCCATCGTCAAAGATCGATCAGACGTCTAGAAAACAAATGCTGTGGGTTTTTTGAATGACTGACTTTCTCCGAACCTTTTAATGCGGTTAATTTAAAGGTATCTCGAGTTTCCTCTTGTGTGAATCAGAGTCATGAGAATAGTTTTGCTACAGGGGTTTTTCAGGCTTGGCGGTTGGTGGATGAGGATATTTGTCTTGGCGAGAGAGGCTATTTCTGGCTTTGTGCAATAATATCATCTGGAAATTGAATTCGAATGGTGCTGGGCTTCATTACATGTACTAAAATTATCACACTCACTCTAGTGTGTGCTGAAGACATTAGACTGTTCTTTTAGACATCCATTTGAAACGATTTGTTGGAGGACAACTCTGAAGTACGGTCCAAGCCATGTGATGGAACACTGCTAATTTTACATGGCCAAAAAAGAAACGCTGAAACACAGGTTCCACTCGTGTCCTCCGAGAACAGGAATCCGAGGCTATAATGGGTACAGGCTCGCCAAAACCGAACGAAATGTGGCCTGGTCTTTTTCGGTTTTGGTGAGCGTGTGCCCAGTGTAGCCTCAGAAGTGGAACCTGATGTGGTCTTCTTCTGTTGTAGCTCATCCACCTCAAAGTTCAGTGTCTTGTTGTTCTGAGATGCTTTTCCACTCACCACAGTTGTAAAGAGTGGTTCTTTGAGCTACTTCTTTTGATGTCCTGTCAGCTGAAACCTGTTTGAAACCATTCTCATCATCATCAACAAAGCATCTCCACTTGCAGAGCTGCTTCTCATGTCTTTAAGCCGAGAGAGACCTTTTCATTCTTACTTATTTAACGTGCTTGTCCTCGGGCTCATCCTGACCGTTCGGAAACAGTGTGTTTATTTTTTGTGAAAGAGGTCACATCTAATGTGTGTGGATTAGGGCAAACTCACTGACATTTCAGTGTCTGTTAAGCATGGCATTTCTTCTGTCTGAATAAGCTTTCAGCGTTATATAATGTGTAGGGTTTGTTCCTGCTTTCATCCAGGGGCTTAAATCGGCACTGATCTATGACGTGTTTGTGTGTGGGGGGGAAAAGACAGAAGGACGAGTGAGTGTTGTGAGCAAGAGTTGGGAGAGCATGAAAGGAAATAATGTTGTGTAATATACCAATAATAAAAATGCAGAGGCACTGAAACTCGAAAATGTTGCAACATATGAACACTGCAGAATTCTGTGTTGCATTCTTGCGAGAATTTAAACCCTGTTAAAGTCCTTGGATAAGCATGCGTGTGTGGAAAGTATGGCGGAAAGCCAAGGCAAACTCGACCAATGTATTTTGGCATGTTGTACGAGAAGGAGAGATGGAAATGGTTGATAATGCAGTAGATAACACCGGCCGTCCCACACCTGTTGATAAGCAGCGACGCGAGGAGGTATTTACTTGCTAAATAAACGGAAGGAAATGCAAAGTAAATGGTGAACATCAAGGACCCAAGCGTTTATCTTGTTTAAATCCTCCAGAGGATAATGATACGATGATAAATTCAAGAGAAGACCCAGTTAAGTCCAGTGTTTTGCTTTAAAGTGCACCTCTTATTGTTTTTCAGATATTACCTTTCATGTGTTGGTTATAGAGCTGTTTGTGAATGTAAAAAGTCTGCAAAGTTTCACAAATCAAAGCGCAGGACAAACGGGGGTACTAAGTCCCAAAAGAAGGAACCGATTCTGAACAGCTGAAACGAGTTGTCAGTAATTCCAGACTTACTTCCTGTATTAAGCTATGTAACAAAAACCCCGCCTCTGGTCTTCATTGGCTGCTCGCTGACTGCGGTAGACCAATCACAACAGACTGGGACATCTGACCAATCAGAGCAGAGTATGCTCTCTGAAAGGAGGAGTTTAGAATGAATCATTTAGAACGGATCATATAAAAGAGTCGTTTATGACACTGGGAAGAGGAAAAAGGTGATGCTGCAATTTAAATTATGAGCACGTTAAAGTGATTTTTGACCTCGGATGCATGTAAATCTATTGTATGAGACCTTAAAAACAAAATTAGGTATGTTTTGAAAACCATAGTAGGTGTGCTTTAATGAATAATACAATGATGCCCCTTACTCATCAGAGTTGCAAACACAGACTAGAGCATGTATTTAGCCCGAGTTCCACAGGTAAAGCCGTCAAACGTGAGAATTCGCAGCTTCACTCCACCGGACGTTATCTGAAAGATTAACGATCTCATACATGATGACGTGTCTGTTTTATTTTTAAACTTACTGCTTAGAGGGTGTGCCAGGAGGAACTTTGTTATTTTGTGTATGCAGGTCAGTTAAAGTTCAGATTGGTGTCGTATATTAAAACATGGCAGGAAGGCTGCAGTAACTTAAATGATCACTCTTTACAACCATGGCAAACAGAAAAGTATCTCGGATTGCACAACATGCCAAGCCTTGAGAGTAGGTATTTGAGTTACTGTAGCCTTCCTGTCCACTGAACCACTTTGTTCATTCTCCTTTGACCTTTCACATCAGCAAGGTATTTCTGCCTGCAGAACTGCCTCACACAGGATGTTTTTCACACTTTTGTTTGTGTGTGTGAAATCCCAGATCAGCGGTGTCTGAAATACCCAAACCAGCCCGTCTGGCACCAACAACCATTCCACGGTCAAAGTCACTGCGGTCACGTTATCCCCTTTCTGTATCTGATCTTATGCATGGGCACGTGATTGGCAGTCTGTACAGGATTTCGAGTTTTATTTGGTTGTTGTGACCAAAAATGTTTGAGTGTGGGTTTTTTTTTGGCAGAAAAGTACTTGAATTGCAGAAATTGCGATTGCACGAAATTTTGCAGTGATGTTTGTTGGTAAATGAGACCTTGTAGCTGTACTCCTGTTCGACGCACTTGAATTGAAGAGGGCTTTGGCTGAACGTGCGTTGTGATGACGTCACATGACACGTCTTGGCCGAAATCTACGGTCATTTTGAAAAATTCCAAGCTGCTCTGAATTTTGTGGCATTTGCTTGATTTCGTGTTATTTTCTGAGATCGTGAAATCCTGGAGGGACTGGATTGGCTGATTTGGATAATTTTATGAATGAGCAGGTGTGCCTATTAATGTGTCTGGTGAGTGTATATTACCTGGGATTATTTTAGGGCATGCTGTAGAAGGGACAATATGATGTAATCTTTCTAGAAGCATCTATGTGCAGCCTTTTAAAAAGAAATTTTTTTATTATTTATTTATTTATTTATTTTTATTTTTTTATAAATACTTGCCTCACGTCTACATGTAAAACCAGTCCAGTCAGAACTGGGCTTTAGTCTTGGCTCAGGGTTCGAATTGAATTTCTGCTGATTTCAGTTGGGATAAATGTCGTGTATTATGAATAAATGTAAACGCCATGTTAACGAAAGCAATAATGAAGATTATATAAATATTTCTACAGTCCAGCTGGATATGTTGGATATGTAATGTAGTTTTTTTTCCCTGCCAGATGCGTTTCCTTCCTCTGCTCTCGTCTCCTTGATTGTTCGTCCACTGATATGAAGGGTCCTGGCGCTTTCTTTCCTGCAGGCTGCCTCGTCATTCGGTCTCACACGCACATGTTTTAAAGCAGGGAGTTTCTGCGCTCATTCAGGTGCACTCACGTCACTTGCTGAATAACGTCTGGAGCTCGCACGCCTTCCTCGACGCTGCTTTATACAGCAAAGACGTTCTGCTGGATATTAAGTCTTCTTTTTTTCCCTTCAGTACTTTTTGTTTTGTAGCCTGTAGAGGTCATGAAGAGTTGAAGCTGTGACATCAGGGGTTGTTTCTGTGTCATTTTGGGACTCTGTTTTCCTGCAGGAATTTTTTTTTTTTATCCGTATTTAGCATTCTGTCGAGAGAGGGATCTTTTGGAGAGGTGTGTGTGTGTGTGTGTGTGTGTGTTAAATTAATGGTATGCATCTAGCGGCACAGGAAAAAGCAGCCAGGCTGGATTATTCTCATTTACACCCTGCTATTACGCAAACCTTTCCCCTCTGTGCTCTGATTGGTGCCTGCGCTTCCTAACTACTGATCTGAAGTCAGGTGGGTGGGGCACGAAGTGTGTGTGTGTGTGTGTGCAACAGGAAACGAGTCGAGGTTTCAGAGTTGAGCAGGGTTAGTCTGTGGGTCTGTTGTGCCGTCTCGCGTCTCTCTCTTCAGCTGGACACGGTGAGTATATTTTAAACCCCATAAATATATTTCTCTGTAGGAATTCTCCTGTGCGTTCCTGGCGTGAAGCTGTCAGGGTCTGTGGAGTACGGCGTGGGCGAGTGTGAATATTTCCATCCGGCTTCTGCGCGGTGGAATGAGTCACATTTTGATCCGTGTCCTTGGCCGGGAAGTATAAAGCATCTGGAGAAGAGTGCTTATTTAGGAGAAGGAGCTGCGTGTGAAGCTGGGGAGTTTCACCTGGTTTAGATCGAACTGCTGCCTCATTATTGTTTCGACTGGTACTGATTTGTCACTCCGAGACTTACGGTTTGGGCTTAAGTGGGAGGGAAGAGCCAAACTAGAAATGTAGCTTTGCATTAGGGAAAGATTAGAATATGATGAAATGGCAGAGCTGAGCTTGTTCTCTGACTGTACATGAAGTCATCGCGGTGGAGCGAGTGCACGAGAATGAGACGCCGGTTTAAGAATCTGGGCCCTCTTAACTCCTCACTCTTATACAGTTGCAATCAAAATGATTCAACCCCCATTGCAAATCAGGTTTATTGTCAAAATTTACAGACTTTCAGCTGTTTTGCAATGAACAAATCAAACAAAAGTAATTGAAATAGTTCAACACAGCGAATGCTTCAAGTGGTTTCCCCAAATTCAACTGAAAATGCAACTTATGATTTCTCCAGTTTCAAAATTATTCAATCCCTTCATGGCAAGCATCTTTAGTACTTAGTAGAGCACCTTTTTACTGTTATGACCTGCTGCAAATGAGATGCATAGCTTCTGGCAGCGTTCCTGAGGAATCTTATCCTGTTCTTCATGAGCAATGGCCTCCAGTTCAGTGATATTCTTGGGTTTGTGTGCTGCACCCGCCTTCTTCAAATCCCACCAGAGACTTTCTATGGGGTTCAAGTCAGGTGACTGATGTCCCTGTAGAATCTTCCAGGACTTCTTCTGCAACCAAGACTTGGTGGAATTTGAGGTATGCTTGGGATCATTGTCCTGCTGGAAGGTCCAATGATGCCCAAGCTTCAGCTTCCTTACAGATGGCGTGATGTTTTCTCCTAGGATTTCCTGATACTTCAATGAATCCATCTTGCCTTCCACATGCTGCAGGTT
>JANDJT010000141.1:10325149-10350030 GCA_024331685.1 Stegophilus panzeri | reverse complement strand
TTCTTTATATTTCCGGATTTCTTGAGTTAATACTGATGTCTGGTGAAAATTTCATGTGAATAACCTCATTGGAAATAAATTTACTGAAAAAAATGTTGACTCGTTCAATACTCATTTCCCCAACTGTATCATATCGGCACAGATATCTCATTTACTCTCTTATTTCTCATCTTTATCTCTTGCCTTCGTTATCTACTTCCATGGTGAGATAGCGAGGCTTCCTGGCTGTAAGCAGCCTGCAGCTGTAGCTGTGTGGAGATGCGTGCTGGTACTGCTGACATCTATTAGAGCCTGTCATGCTCACGTCCGCAACGAAGCACTGAAGAAATTACAGCTTTGTGTTTCTGTAAGCCGTCTCAGCAGCCCGTGCCACAGAAAGCTCCAATTAAGCATCATGTCACATGCAGCGCTTTCTTCCTTTACTTCAAGTTTAATCTTAAGTTGAAAAGCTTGAACTGTGACTTGAGGTGTGTGTGTGTGTGTCTGTGGGGTTGTGGGTGGGTGGATGTGTGAACATACTGAAAAGATCTTAACTCATTACCAGAGCTGCTACTCAAAAAAAAATACTTAAATATTTAGTAGAGGTCGACCAATTTTACAGATAGCGATAACTAAGTCGGGCGGTCCCTACCTGCCGGTAACCGATTAATCAACTGATAGTTTTTAAAATTCATACTAAATTAAAACACTCAGTCAAATATTGCTGAACTTTATTACAAAAATAAACAGTACTGACTGTACCATGAAAATGTATATTTATTAGCTATGAATAAATATTAGAGTAAATAAGATGTACATCCAAACTGAATAAACACTCCAAACAACAAATAAAAATAGACATCTGAAATTAATTAAAAAAACAAAACAAAACACTTCAAATAACACAACAAAATTGGTCAGTGATAGTTCTTTATTTTGCCTCTAGAGGCCGCTCTCATACCCTTCTCAGCCGCTTCAGCAACGGAGGCAGCCGGGATAAACAATCGCTGAGGATTTTTGCCGATTAAACCGATAGATCCAGCAATCGATTATCGGTGCCAATTAATGGGTAAATTCGATCAATCGGGTGACCTCTAATATTTAGTATTCGATTGCATTTTAATAGTACTGTTTCTATCATTTATACTGCTACAGAGTGACGTATTAGCAGGAGCGCTACACTGTGTCACGTACACAGTGAAAATCATCACCTTCTTAACTGCATTAAATCATGAGGAATTTTCTCATACTTTGTTACAAATTCATAACTCTTCTTGTTGATGTTGTTAGGATTCAACTTATCCTCAAGGAGGAATGTTTATTATTTTTATTCAGGCCACCCAACACTGTTAGGCAGATCCCTCCATAGTCACTGTATATGCTCACTACATAGGGTATAACAGGGTAGTATTGTACTGCATGGCCACTAGGACATCGTTAGAGATTCAGCCAAAGGAAAAAAAAAAAATCAAGTCCCGTTCAGGGTGTATTCCCTCCTCACGCCTGGGATAGGCTCCGAATCCACTGCGATCTTAACCGGGATGAACCGGCTCCTGAAGATAAATGAATGGATGAACTGGAAAGTTGATGGATC
This sequence comes from Stegophilus panzeri, assembly GCA_024331685.1. Classification (NCBI taxonomy): domain Eukaryota; kingdom Metazoa; phylum Chordata; class Actinopteri; order Siluriformes; family Trichomycteridae; genus Stegophilus; species Stegophilus panzeri. The sequence goes on along the minus strand of JANDJT010000141.1, from coordinate 10,348,457 downwards.
AGTTAAAAATTTGTAAGATAAAGTATGCCATAAGTGTCTACATCTAAATCTAATCTCTAAAAATAAGAATACAAAAAGTGTCACAAATATTCTTTGACTATTTATCAGCAAGTCCCTGCTCTTGAGCTTTAGGAACTCTGTCATTCATTTACCATTTTCATGTTTTGCTTATGATTTCATGTGTATTGTTTGTGTCTAGTCAGTAGAAGTTTTGATTTTATTTTCATTTCAGCCATCATATGTCCATATATGTCTCTATATCTGTGTGTGTCACTGTCATCCCATTCAGAGTCTCAAGAGAACAGTGTAGACTCTCCAGACTCCACTCCAGTCGGGCCCATCCCCACCATTAGCGTTACAGGGGTGAGCGGCGAGCGGGTGGCTAACGGCGAGGCGCTTCGTTCCAGGACGGAAGCAGAGACGCTGGGGGGCACCACTGAGCTGGGGCTGGACCCTAGAGGTCAAGAGGTCAGGAGACAGAAGTCTCTGCGGAGGCATGTGGAGGACGGGACGCCCTCCGCAGGGAGGCTCCAGTTCTAGAGCCCCTCGGCCCTCCACACACAATGTGACCTGATATCCCTCCCCTCTCCCTTTAGGCCCAGAGGTACTGTGTGTGGGGGGGGGGAGCTATGTTTTAAGCGGGCAGGGTATAAACTTCTCCAACTTTAACTTGGCATGATTGGCCTGGAGATGCTACAAGGAAATTAAAACTTGTTTGTTATAAGCACCTAGTAAAATTTTCTAGAGATTTAAAGCAGCAGATTGTAATTTTTGGAGCCCTCTGCTGCCTGTGAGGTGAACTGCAACAGCAGTAAAAAGACTACCGAGCCTTCTTTTTCCTCAAATCACCCTCACCTCCATGGCGAACCAGTTTATTCCATACAAGTTGCCTTTTTTTTCTTCTTTTTTTTTTTTTTTTTTGTAGCTAAAGAGGCAAAAGTGTTTTGGTTGGTTGGGGACGGAGCTAATTTCTTTGGAAAAATAAAATAAAAGCCAAAATGAAGAAACAAGTCAGACTGATTGCATGGATATAATTACAATCACTGTTTTTATATATATAAATAAATAAATAAACAAAATTTTACTAGGAAAAAAAAACTTACAAGCTGCACCTTTAATTAAATGTAACAGTTTACGTAATGAATTTGTTGGTGCTTTTTAAATATTGTGCTGAGATTTCCTTGTGAGGATCAAGGCGAGCTTATCTACCTCTAGGACTTTGCTGAAATCTTTTCCTAACTCTTCTAACGTATCCTGCACCCATGCTCTGCTTCACCATTTCCCATCTTTCATCTCCACTGCCATCTTTCATCTCTGCATTCTCTCTCCATCGCATGTCACACTGGACGCCAGTGTTTTCGCGCAGTTGGACTCCCCGAGCCGACTAACAACTTCACAAGTTAGAAAATGACACCTCTCTCCTTACTGCAACTGAAACAATGGCCCCGTGAAAAGTAATTTAGCTGCAATGCTTGACTGCTGGGTTGCTATGGGAAACCGTCGCCGTGTAGACGGGCTGCAATATCCGAGGCAGCTCGAGATAAGACTGCAGCCTGTTTAATGCAAACCACTTGGATTAGGTGCTCAGAAACCTGCTTCAGATTTCATAACCAGTCTAACATGCCTAGCTGGCCTGTCTGTAATAATCTGATGGGTTATGATGTCCTTTCCTTTCTTTGCTTGTCCTGTCTGGTCCTGTGATTTCCTTACCTGTCCTTGTCCTTCTCTCTTCCTTTCCGTGTCCTGTTCCATGCCTGTTCTTTACTTTCTTTTCTTGTCCTATCTTTTCCTCATCTTCTCTTCCCGTGTCCTCTCTTACCTGTTCCTGTCCTTTCCTTCCCAAAGCACATTTGTAATTTCATGACTTTGCTCTATGGATTGTATTTATGCTGTAATTTACTTCAATGAAACACACATCTGCAATTAATCACCTGAAGACTGGTTTCTTTAAAGTACCTCTGAACGCTCTATTTAAAAAAAAATAAAAATAAATAAAATAAAAATAAATAAATAAAAAAATATATATAAAATAAATAAATAAATAAATAATTACAAAAGGAGGGTTAATTCCTGTTGAATGGCTACCTCTGCCTATAAATTGGTGTTAGGGACATTTAAAAACTGTTTTTCAGTACACCTAACCCTTGCTATCTGAACATAAGCTAGAAATCCAGAAAACTGTGTGTGTGTGTGTGTGTGTGTGTGTGTGTATAGTATAAAATTAGTTTCCTGGTAATTTTCCATCTTATTTTCAAAGAGACCCACTTGGACTCTCTTTTTATTTAAAAAATATAATAATAATAATAAAAACTTTTTAAATCACAAACACCAAAATAGCTATTTATAGTAAAGTGTTAGTTACAGTTATATAGCACTTTACATAGTCTGGGGGGAATCTCCTCAACCACCACTTGTGTGTAGGATGATGTGATTGCAGCCATAGTGCTCCAAAATGCCCACCACACACCAGCTCTTAGTGGAGAGGAGATGAGTGATTCAGAGATGGGGATTATTAGGGCCAATAGGGAAATTTCACACGGACTTCTTTTACAAGAAGTTTCCTGGGATTTTTAATGACCACAGAGCTGCAGGACCTCTGTTTAAAGTCTCATCAGAAAGCCCGTGGTGTTTTTACAGTATGGTGTCCCCGTCACTATACTGGGGCATTAGGACCCACACAGACCACATGCTGGCCTCACTAATACCACTTCCAGCAGCATCCTTTATTTTCCCCAGGAGGTCTCTCATCCAGGTATGGGCCAGGCTCAACCCTGCTTAGCTTCAGTGAGAAACCAGGTGAGAACTGCAGGGAGATATGGCTCTGGTGAAAGTGTGGGTATTTCCAGGACATCTTCACTTTCCTCCCAGTTGCATGTACTAAATTTGAATGCGTACTGGGATCCATTGTGTGTGGTAGTTGGCGTTTAATGGTTTAAAATAACATGTTCTGGGGTACTTTGAATATACCAGCTGATTATTCACTGTTATTGTTTCATGGGAGCTTAGAAAGGTGAGGCATGACTGAGGAGTAAGTGTAGTGTGACTCGTATCATTGGGTATGCAATCATTATCTCAAAGGATGAGTGGCAGAATTTCAGGACTCGAGAAGTCCAGTCTGCTCAACGCACCACTACAGTAAATGGTGATAGAAAACAATCGAACATAAAGCTGAGGCGTATAACTCCTTCCTCTTTGTTACAGATGCAGTGGATCTGGGTTCCCCGGAAGAGCTGATGGAGATCTCGGAGGTGGACGAGGGCATTTGTACACAGGCTGCCATGAAGGAGGGCAGCCCGCCGATCATCGTGGTGAGCAGCACCAACGTCACGCCGAGCATCGGGAAAACAGCTGGCAAGGGCCTGCGGCGCCTAACGGGCAGCCGATCCAGCAAGGACAAGGAGAGAGAGAAGGAGAAAGAAGGGGAGGTCTCGCGCAAGCAGTCGTGCGGCCGGGCCATGAGCGAGAACTTGGAGCTGCTCTCGCTCAAGCGCCTCACGCTCACCTCCAGCCAATCAGTGCCTAAAGGAGGTGCGCTGAGCCTCTCGCGCACAGCCAGTGCCGCCTTCTCTCGCTCCTTCGAGCAGGTCAGCAATGCGCTGGGCGTGACCAACCGGGCATCAAGCCCTGCCTCAAATCACAGCCCCAAGGAGAACAGGCACTCAGCCTGCAGTCTGCAAGAGGAAGCCTACGTAGAGCACCTGAGCCCGGCTAATGTCAGCCTGCAGCTCGGCTCGGACGCGTGACGGTACCGATTCGCTTCCAGACCTGCCGAATATTGAGCCATACTTTCCACTGGTGTCCTAAAAGAACTCGCAGTTCGTTATTTCTTGGAGGAATCAAGAGACCACTCCTGCCCCCTGCTGGCAAATCAAAACTGTTGCACCTTAAAGAAACTCCAGTTCTTTTTATTTTTGTGGTGTCTTCTCTGAAGTTGTTTAAAAATGTGTGTGTGTGTGTGTGTGTGTGTGTGTGTGTCTGTGAGTGTGTACAAAAATAAAGTTGTAAAAATCCACTTTTCCTTGTTTGTACCATGAACTTGATACAGTGGATCGTATGTAAAAGTCTGACTTTGGGATGTTAAAGATATTTTTGATGCTGTATTGATTTCTCATTTCAGCTCAAGTAGCTTTCCATCCAAGCAGGGGTTGATTATGTATGCAAAGGATGGTTCCTTTGCTTTTTAAGTGTGTAAGTGTTTAAGTGTGTGGATCCTAAAATAAATTTGGGGTGAATTTTCACTGCCTTCCTGTATGTACTTGGCTTTAAGGAAAGCCGTCACTATTAAACGAACACTCCTGATTCCTGATACTTTGGCAATATATTGCTTTTTAAATCCCCAAATACTGAAGTCCCATCAAAACTGATTTTACGAATTTAAGACCAAACTATAGTATTTGTTTACATGTTACAACTTCTTCATGTTGTATTTCCGAAGCAATAGCATTGTTTTGGCAACCGAATCTGACTTTTGTATTGATTATTTTTTGTACATAGTATAAGCAGTGGTGTTACACCGAAGTAGAATCCAGTATTAATGTGACTCGAAGGTCGAAGACCCAGAAACAGTTGGTGGGACAGCCAAATTGTTTTCACCATTTAATCCTTCTTGTTTTTTTGTTTTTGTTTTTATAAATTATTATTATTATAATCCTCGTCTCATCCTGTTCGGTGTGAGCTCTCCTGTTCGGAAGGGTTTTGTGATTTTCATACTGAGCTGTCAGTTTGCTTTTATTGAGCAACTCTGACAAAACACTGTGGTATTGTAATGAACTTGTGTGTCTATTTTGGAAAAATAAAAGCCATGATTATTATTTTTTTCCTCCTCTCCAATTTTGAAAATGTTTTACAATAAATATCTGGTCTGAAAAGTTGATGCTTATATGAGGGTTTTTTTTTTTTTTTTTTTTGTTAATTAATTAATCGAAATGGTTGAACAGTATTGAAAGCTGTGTATTTTTTATACATGTAAAAGCATCAATATTTAGTGTCAAAAGCGTGACCATTTGCATTCGAATCGGGGGGAATTATTTCAGCCCTTTGACCAGCTTTCGTGTTTGTCTAAAACGAAACACACACCGATCGTGTCGTTGCGTTACACCGGGGGTAGGACCCCCAAACGCTCATGTACGAAGGAGGAGCTGTCTGAATTGCTATTTTAACTCATAGAAACACTTTAAGAGCTGCTTCGTAGTAATTCTGAAACGCTTAATGATTACGGATTCATCAGTCAATCAGTGCAGTTACTAATTGGTAATAAATCAATTGGAAACCATAAAAGGTGTTCCTATATATAGAACAAACCATGTCACAAATGAAAAATAAATAATCATCATCATCATCATAAATAAGAAATAAACAGACTGCAGTCTCAGTGTGTGGTGTGCACACTTGAAAGAGTTGATGGATGATACAAAGTGTTGATGGTCCTGATAAAGTAAAGAATCCCAGAGTTAATGTCATCTAGTGTCAGAAATTGCAAACACCTTATTTTAATCGGTTACTTGATTCCCGTTTGCTTTAATAATGAACCCTATCAGCTGTTATCCTAGAGACTAGCTAATTAACTGATTAAAAAAAAAAAAAAAAAAACCTCAGAGTAAAGAAATATTCCTTCTCTGTATGTGGTTTTTATATAAGACTTGTGAATAACATGCTCCTACGGCTAACGTAAAATGCATTCATAACCTACAGAGACATCATAAGAGGACAGTAATATGTACTGTATTGTATATTCTCTATAAGGATAGATACAGAGAATACAGTGTAGTGTAGAGCTGGTAAGGAGGTATGAGGATGACCGTAAATGTCACAGAACAGTAAGTGTACTGTAATATAATTTAATGAAACCCAAATGAAACGCAAATTGGTAGCTGGTAAGTAATTCTCCAGCTTGTCTGCACTGGTCAACAAACATTTGGGGTTTTCCAGTCAAGTCAAGTCATATTTTATTTACAAGGCATGTTTGAAGACAAAAGTAGATGATCCAAAGTGCTGTACATATACATAGTTTTTAAGAGAAGATTTAAAAATAGCTCAAAACTGGGTGGACCTCACGTGAAAGCATTAAATGTCAGAAATCAGTCTCCAAAACTACAATCCGAAGTCAGCTACATCACCACAAGTTGTTTGGAAGGGTTTCAAGAAAAAAAGCCCCTACTCTCATCCAAAAACAAACTCAAGCGTCTTCAGTTTGCCAGACACTACTGGAGCTTCAAATGGGATCGGGTTCTATGGTGAGATCAAACCAAAAGAGAGCTTTTTGGCAATAAACACCATAATAAGAATAATAAGTTATATAAGTTATATAGCACCTTTGCACAAGCTCAAGGACACGTTACACTTCATATACATTTATCAGGACAAAGTGCATTAATATACATTTCAAGAGAAGTTATAACAAAGCAGGAAATAAAACATCAATCCGTAATAGACAGCACATGAGAATAGATGTGTTTTAAGCTGAGTTTTAAAGATAGATATAGCGGAGATCTCACTGAGGCTCTGAGGTAGAGAGTTCCACAGTTTAGGTGCAACGACACGGAAGGATCTCCCACCGAACGTGGATAGATGATATCTAGGGCCAGACAACAATGTGGAACCAGAAGAACGAAGAGTGCGTGCTGGTGTGTATGGATGCAGCAGATCACATGTATAACGAGGTGCCAGATCATTGAGAGCTTTGTGTGTCAGGAGAAGAATTTTAAACTTAATACAGCCTGAGACAGGCAGCCAGAGAAGACTAAACATGATGGGAGTAATGTGTGCAGAACGCTGGGTGTTTGTGAAAACTCCAGCTGCAGAGGTTTGTATTGTAATGGGGCAGTAGTTTTAGCTGGTAGGCCAGAAAAGAGTGAGCCACAGTAGTTGAGATGTGATGATATGAAAGCATGAACTGGTGATTCTGCATCCTTCAAACCGAGAATGGGACGAAGTCGTGCAGTGTGACGTAGATGGAAGAAATGGTTCATTCTTAATGGTTTTAGAGGGTTTGGTCAGATTTCCATCAACACTGACACAAATGTCAATATTTCTTATAAGTGTTTATGGACCAGAAATCATGATCTCGGTTTTGTCAGCATTGAATTTGAGGAAATTACTGTTTAACTAAATTTGCACATCATTGATACAGGGAGTTAATGAGCTGGTGGTGTGTTTCGTCAAAACGTGTGGATGTATAAATCTGGGTGTCATCAGCATAGCAGTGATACCTGAGACCATGATGACATAACGTAAATTATGAACAGTATTAGACCTAGTACAGAACCCTGTGGGACACCCTGAGTGAGAGGAGCAGTAGGGGATTTGTTTTTCTTAATTGAGATGAAATATTGTCTGTTAGTGAGCTAGGAAGTAAACCAGGATAGAGCAGTGTCAGTAATACCAATATCTGAAAGTCAGGAAAGGAGTGTTTCTCAGGTCAAGCAAGATCAGAATAATGAGAAATCTAGAGTCAGCAGAGAGGAGTAGATCATTAAGGACCTTCAAGAGAGCAGTTTCGGTGCTGTGGAATAGGCGAAAACCAGATTTGAAAGGGTCATAGATAGTATTCTCTGCAAGATGTGATTGTAACTGGGAGTTTAGATATTAAAGATTAGATATTAAAGGCAGGTTAGAAATAGGACGATAGTCGCAGAGGGAAGATGGATCTAAGTTGGGACCCTTAAGGACAGGTGTAACAGCTGCAATTAATTTTAAGATCAGTTGGAACAATGGCAGATGCAAGAGATGTGTTTATCGTATGTGAAATAGGTGCCGAAATGACCATAAGCGGCGCTGTTACGGCAACTGTCGTAAAAACTGTCGTCAATCGCGTCATTTTACGGCAGCGTGGCTCGATCGTGTTTCCGCTTTCTGTCCTTCACAGGGTCTGTAGCTTTGCTTCAGGTAGCAACTTAAACCTTTACAACATCGCAGACATGCCGAAACTGAGCAAAGAGACGAAGCAGAGGCTGCAGCAGGTCTTCCAGTGCGGGCAGTTCTTTATTCGGTGGGGTTTTATCCCCACTGTTCTTTACCTAGGTCAGTAACTTTAGCTTTTTACTCCATGCTATGCTAGTTAATGCTAGTAGCTAGCTAGTACACTGTTCTCTCTGAGCATGTTCCTGTCTATGAATTTAAAAAACAAAAGGCTTGTTACCATGGTGACATTCAGTGCAGTCGTGACCTAATATCACATATGGGTTTGATGTTTATGTTTTTATATCATATATAGCTATAGCTTAATTGCACCTCATGGCTGTGTCTCAAATGGCTGGCCAGTGTGCACTTCATAGTGAGAGGTTATTTACAGTGAGGGAGCCTTTCATTAAAAAAACAACAACTGCAAAACCAAAACATTATTAAGAGCACAGCACTAAATACATTTAGCGTCATTAACATTTTAAAAATCTGTTAAAATTCTTAACATTTTAAAAAATTTTCCATCACAGAGTGGCTGTTAAGTAAGGAATAAAACACTTGGGGGCGTGCTGTTATAGGAAAACAATCAACAACACGGTGGTGTGATGGAGTCTGACACCAAGATGATTGTTAGCCCCCCCCCGCGCTTCACAGCAATATGGCAATGCTGACAGTTTCATTGAAGCGCTTATTAAATAGTTTATGATTTGGCAAGAAATGAATGACACGTGGAGCTTCTACCTTACATGTCCCTGTGTACGCTGTTGCTATAGAAACAAAAGCTCTGTAAAAAGTCCTGTAAGTTGCGAGTCCATGGATCGGATTTGTTTGTCCAACACATCCCACAGATGCTCAATCAGATTGTGATCTGGGGAATTTGGAGTCCAAGTCAACACCTTGAACTCTTTGTCATGGTCCTTAAACCGTTCCTGAGCAGTTTTTACAGTGTGTCAGGGAGCATTATCCTGCTGAAAGAGGCCACTGCTATTAGGGAATCCCTTTAACATGAAGCGGTGTACTTGGTCTGCAACAATGTTTAGGTAGGTGGTACGTGTCAAAGTAACATCCACATGAATACCAGGACCCAAGGTTTCCCAGCAGAACATTGCCCAGAGCATCACACTTCCTCCACCAGCTTGCTTTCTTCCCATAGTGCATCCTGGTGCCATCTCGTCCCCAGGTAAGCGACACACACGCACCCGGCCGTCCACATGATGTAAAAGAAAACGTGATTCGTCAGACCAGGCCACATTCTTCCATTGCTCCATGGTCCAGTTCTGATGCTCACATGCCCGTTGTAGGTACTTTCGGTGGTGTACAGGAGTCAGCATGGGCACTGTGACCGGTCTGCAGCTACACAGCTCCATACGCAGCAAGCTGTGATGCACTGTGTGTTCTGACATCTTTCTGATCTTTCTATCAGAGCCAGCATTAACTTTTTCAGCAGTTTGTGCTCTTCTGTGGGATCGGACCAGACGTGCTAGCCTTCACTCCACACACACATCAGTGAGACTTGGGAGCCCGTGACCCTGTTGCTGATTCACCAGTTATCCTTCCTTGGACCACTTTTAGTAAGTACTAACCTCTGCATACCAGAAACCTCTCACGAGACCTGCAGTTTTGGATACCGTCTGACCCAGTCGTCTAACCATCACAATCTGGCCCTTGTGAAAGTCGCCCAGATCCTTACGCTTGCCCATTTTTCCTGCTTCCAACACATCAACATTGAGAACTGACTGACACCGCTCGAACGGTGCCATTGTAACGAGATAATGTTCTTCATGTCACCTGTCAGTGGTTTTAATGTTATGGCTGATTGGTATAATGTGTGTATGTACTTATATATGACCTGTATGGTAGATGCTCGAAATCATCTAAGACTAATAATAAACAGATGTTAAAAAAAAAAAAAAGTCCATGATGTCTTTTAAATAAGAAGAATGCCTTTGAAATTTTCTTTAAGTAGATGTTTATTTAGCCTAACATTTGTGGAAGGAGTCTCCAGTGTCAGTGCTTTGTAACAGTGAACTGCGTCATTAAAAAATAGCTTAATGGTTGTCAACTTGCTGTAGGGTTAGAGGAGTAAAACACTTGCTGTTATTGGAAAGCCAGCAACTTTTGGGTGTTAACACATCACACCATCCTGTCTGTGATTATTATGATGTCTATAACGACATCGTCTTTTATTCCTTATTAATCCATAATAATGGAGCTGGTTAGTGTTCTACAGTAAGTACTGATGAGACTTATGAAGGTGTATTGTGATGTATTATGATGTCACTCTATTAACAGCACTTTCCCTAATTTTATTAAAGAAAACCAGTAATTAGACTGTAACTATACTGACTAAGTAACAATAATAGAAATAATAGTAGTCACTTGTGGACCATCTGGCTGTGTGTCGCAGATCATTGGAGTCTTTGGCACCTGGTGGATTCATTGGATGTGGAGACTTTGTGATTCATCCTGTGTTTCCTAACATCTCCGTTTACGTGAGGTGGAAAATCCAACCAGACCACTGTGTCATATCGCGTACCGTCGTAGTCCCCGGTCACTTTTTACGTGACTGTGCAATACAGGCTTTATCATCTCCTGGAATGGAGGGATTGAGTTATATTTAGACTTCCTGTTGAGAACCCTGTACTCTCGTTTTCATAACCATTTACTTTTCCCTGAGTTTCTTTCACATGAGCAGTGATGAGCGATACGGTATAGGAGAGAGTTTATTTCATGCTGAAACACCGTGTCATAGTTCTGACAAAGTTCATATCTATAATCTAACTGGTGAAATAAATCCGAACTCTAATCTGGGCAGGATTAGATTGTCTGAGTTACAGCTTAATACTTTAAATTTTTTTATTTTACACATTTCTTCTAGGGCTGGGCGATATGAGCAAAATATCATATCACCCTACGTGTAGACTTCTGTGGAGGTTTGGCCTGCGTCATTTCTGTCGGGAATATCAATCTGGATAACCGGCACAACAACTGCGGTACGACGTCGTCCGCCATCTTGTTTGTGTCGAGTTGAATGGGTCACATGACTGCATCACATGACTAAAAACGTGTCCGTGTTTTTGAATATCTGCGTTTTCTCAGTCCACACCACAACACGAAAACGGCGGTTTTCAAGTTTATCCGCTCGGGAGAGCGATTTCAAACAGCTCATTTTTCACTGGACAGAAATGCCTTCTCGGTGTGGAGGGAAAAACAAAACCTAGAGGAAACGATGCGTTTTCAAATTTACCCAGGTTAATGTAGACGTAGGCTAAATCCAAGGTGTAGTCATTAGCTTGTATAACGATGGAACGTGTGTGTGTGTGTGTGTATAAAAACGAATGATCATATTGCAGTCACCTTGCCGTTCAACATATTCAAAGAAAATGAAACCCACCAAATAGCACAATAAAATTTTTTAAAATTTTATTTTAATTTTTAATTTACTGCCCGTTCAGATCCCAGTGCGGACCTGGAGATAAACCTGGTTTCTGACACTGCATTTTTTTTTACTGGAAGAGGTGGTCATCACATTTCTGCTTTATTTAATGAATCAGCTCTTCCTGATGAGTTCCCCTTGCACATGTACAAAATATTGCAATAACTATATTCTACGAACATCCGAGTCACTTCTTGGATGCGTTGCTTGATGCAGTTTGGTTGTTTTTAAAAAGTTTTTCTTCCTTTTTTTTTGAGGAAAAACATCCGGATACCGGGGCAGCGTCTCACGTCATCGCCGCTGGTGTTCTGTTTAAAATGCTTTCTAATTGACTGTTGAGAGTAATGTAACTTGTAAATTTCACGACATCAGGCTTTATTACTTCCGAATGCCGTTCCTCTTTCAGCAGCACTAGGCTATTAAATTTCTCACAGTAGTGTCCTGCTGACTGTCTGTTCTTTTATTCTTTGAAATCGTAGTTAAAGTAAGTCTGGTGTATAAAACGTCTACGTTAAAAAAAGGAAACCAAGATCATCGTGTCGGATTTATTTATTTTTTTTTTCCACTTTTGATTTGAGATAGCAAGTAAACAAAAAATATTAAAATGGAAATCAACTAGACATGTTTTAGGGGGAAAAAAAACCCTAAAAATAACCTATGCACATGTGTACACACTCTTTAACTAATACTTTTTTTTTTTTAAAAGTAATTTTTGCTTGTAGTTTTTGGGTAAGACTCTTCCAACTTGGCACAACTCAATTATGCAGTTTTATTCCACTCTTCCTTTCAAACATGCTCCATTTCTATCAAATTGTGAGGCGATCTCCTGTGCGCAGCCCTCTTCAAGTCATTCCACGGGTTTTTGAGAGGTTTTAGATCTGGTCTCTGATCGGGCCTTTCAAAAATGCTGATCTTCTTTTCTGAATTCGTTCCTTTGTTGGTTTGGGTTTGTGCTTTCAGTCGTTGTCATGCTAGAAGATGACATTTTTCTTCATCTTCAGCTGTCTACCTGAGGCCTGCAGGTGTTTGGTGTTTGGAGCTATTCATTAGGCCCTGTATCTTGATTAGAGCCCCAGTGGATTGAGAGGAAGTGGATCTTATCTGTAGTTCGCCTCTCGTCCTGAACACGTCGCCGTCTTTCACGTTTTGAAAACGTTTTGTTTGTTAAACATGTTTTAAGTTGTTAATGAATTTCACTGTTGCACATTTACAAGTTTTTTTTTGTTGTTGTTGTTGTTGTTGTTTTTTTTTTACAGTAATGTACAATGTGCAGTTTGTGCTTTCCTTGTGTGCATCGTACACATATTTATGATTTCTTGTTACGTTTGTTACTCAAAGTAAAAGTAAAAAGAAATTAAACATAATTGTGTGGGTAATTGTTAATGTAAATGTGTATTACAGTAATATCTCTAAGTAGGAGGGTTTCAGTTACCAGCATTTATATTATAACATGGATTCCGTGTCTGCAAAACTAACATTTTAAATGAAATATTGATAAATAATCGTAATCGAATCAAAACCATATAAATAAGAATTGAATCGAATCGCCCAATTGGTCACAATACCCAGCCCTACGATCTGAAGTGATTTACCTGGGTTTTTATTTTTGTACATGACAAAATGTTGCAGGTTTAACAGGGGTGTGTAAACTTTTTATATCCACTGTATTTGTAGAGCCTTTTATTTGAATGCTGGTGCAGTATTAACCATAACAAAACCATGTTAGAATTTGTCGTTGTAGAATTTAGAGATGATAATGATTATCAGGCCAATGTTAGCGAAAACAATGCTGAATTGGAGGTCAGGGGGGGGAAAAAGAATAAATTCGATCTAATCCCATAACAAATGGAACGGTTGGGAAATGGAAAAAGTATTTTTCCTTGGAAGTGGAATGGGTTGTTTTTTGTTACGATTTTTTAATTTTATTACATTTATACATTATTATATTTATTTCCAAGTCAAAGTGTAATTAGTATGTTTGGTCTGTTTTGGTTATTTGGTTCACGCTGCCCATAATTCAATCCAAAAAGCAAAACATATTGGCTGAGGTGTGTGTAGCACTTCAAATATCCTTTTAACTCTCTTTCCTGTATTGGTCAGAAATACAGCAACGGAAAAGCATAAACCAACCTTTTACCAAGTGCTCTAATAAATCCCGAGCACGAAGAACATGCAGTCATTGTTAAAATAATTAGTAGACAACGCTGTGAAGAACTAGCTTCAAAACTTTGTATATTACATCCAGGGTTCATTTTCTATTTTTGTTTGTGGGGTCTAAATCTCCAGAGCACACGGCATTTCCGCAGCGTTACAGTTCTCCGTTCTTTTGGCTCAGCCCATATTGGTATAAAATGTTGCAACCCAAAATACCTGTAATGTGTGATCATTTCCTGCAGTCAGGATGATTCAGAGTCGAATCACTCTCATAGGAGTTGAACCGTACTGGAGTTCATTTGGAACCGAAACGAGACATGCTCTCGGAGCGGTCGTTTGGTCATCAGCGGGTGTGACTGGTGTGAACCAGGGTTCGATACGAGTGGTGTTTAGTCCGAACGAAAACACCACTCGTAAACACCACACAGGGGGCAGTTCCGGCTTGACGGTTAAGGCTCTGGGTTACTAATCAGAAGGTCGGGGGTTCAGGCCCGAGCACTGCCAAGCTGCCCTTGAGCAAGGCCCTTAATCCTCTCTGGTCCAGGGGCGCTGTATCATGGCTGACCCTGCCCTCTGACCCCAACCTCCTAACATGCTGTGGTATGCAAAGAAAAGAATTTCCCTGTGCTGTAATGTACATGTGACAAATAAAAGACTCGTATATGAAAACACCCTAAAATGGGAAATGCTCAAGACAATAAAACAGCATTTAATATTAAACATTTAAGTCGCTTAAACCTGTTGCTAGGTTAGGTTTAAATGTTTAAAATGCGGTCATTTAAACAGACTAATGGAAAAAAATGATAAAAAAAAAACAAAACAGGAAGTGTATGTGGATGTTATCTCTAATATTTTTTTTTCAGTCATTAATCTTAAGCGTAAGTGTTTCACAACTGCTCTTATCTGTTGCAGTTTTCTTAGAAGCTTCCTCCCATAGAAAGTGTTGGCGATCGAAATGATGTGCGGCGTTTACACTGACAGCAAGTTTTTACTTCTGCAAACCAGGCTTCAGTGCTTACGACGCTTCTGCAACACCGTGCGCACTCTGCTCTCTCACTTTCTGACACGTTTCATTCACATGTACTACTTTTTCTTCTTCTTCCGCAGGGTTCAAGCGTGGAGCGGATCCTGGGATGCCAGAACCCACAGTGCTAAGGTACAACAGCTTGTGCCCTCGAGTGACCCGGTCTCTTCACCTGAAGAACTGGGAACTCGCACTACGGTTAACAAAACACGGACCGGTTCTCGTATCGGCCTCAGATTTTTCTAGAAGAGTCTCCTCACACAGAGGGGTGTGATTATTTATTCCTGACAAATCCTCACCAAAGAGATTTTTTTTTCCCCCCTACAGCAGCCTTGTGCTAGCAAAAAAAAAAAAAAAGGGAAGTCTGTTCTCTTAGCTTTTTTTTTTTCATTTCAGCTTCAAATACTTACGATTCCACGTGGGTCTTTTTCCTAAACTGATAATGGCCCTCATAGCTTGTAAAGGAAAGGAGGTATGAATAAATCCACTTTTTTTTTTTTTTTTTTTAAATTCTGTATTCAGCAACTTTAAACGGCATTCAGTTTTCAATTAAAATATAATATATTTTTTAAATGTTAAGTGATATCCCATGATGCAGTGCTTCAGTTTCTGACGTTTACCGTTTACTTGCTAATAGATACTCCTTGAAGCAGTTCCTTTTCAGTGTCTGAAACTCTGTCATACTATTGGGCTTGTCATTCAGTTTTTCATCGCTGAGGGGTTATACCCTATGTAGTGAGCATATGCCGTCAACAAGAAGCCATTTGTAATGTGGCTTTACTGTGTGTTAAAGGAGTTTAACTGAAGAATCTAGGTAAATTAAGATTAGATAAATAAATAGGTGGATAACTTCATATCAGCATCAAGGCTAAATAAAATCAGTAACATTTAAGACTAATGATGATGGTGGCTCATGTTTTATTTTCCTTCTTTAAGCAAAACTTTCTCCTTCTGTTGTATAAGATTTAAAAGCATGGTATGGAGCTACTGCTAGTGTTTTGCTCAGTTATTTTTTTCTTCTTCATTAATATAACACTTAATGTGCTTTACTCGACTATTTAACTCAATTCAATCATCTGCTTAATTTTTTTGCTGATTACTGTTTAACTGTAATTGTTATCCTTCCGCTATTAAAAAGCCAAAGTCATTTTAGACAAGCACCAAAACTGCTGTTTATTTGAAATATTTTAAATAATAACTGATGACTCGATTGGATTTATTATTATTATTATTATTATTATTATTATTATTTAAATTTTTTTATAAAATGATTAAAAATCCCCAACTGTAACACAAACTCTCACTAGTTTTTTGTTTTTGTTTTTGTTTTTGTTTTTTTTTGTTTTTGATGAACTCGAGCCTTAATCAGTAGATTAACTTCCAACACTGTGACTTTTGAGCATAATTGTTGTAGACGAGCAGTGAACAGTACGAACACTGGTAGGTTTATGCAAATGTTGATTGCAGTCGGAAAGCTAGTGGCAGTATTTGGTTTCAGCAGATACTCGGGGGGTGGAAAGATGATATCAGAAGCTTTTTATCCCCACTGAATGGGATTTACAGGCGTTACATTGGGGAATTTGATTAGTCATAATCTTTTCTATACAGGGTTTATTAATAAGAGAAAACCACCACAATCAAATTCTTAACGTGTATTTTCCAGTAGTCATACAGGGACAGCCCAAACTGTGCGTTCGACTGATTCTGGGTGTCTACAGGCTATAAAAAGTCCTCGTTTTGTATGCAAATATTTAGAATTTTTGCAAATTGCTGAGGGTTAAACGCTCAATTTCAAATTCGCATCCCGTAGTGTGTGTAGAGATTGACTTTTCTTCCGGATACAGCGTCAGTCACACAAGTCAGAAGTGTGCGTTAGACTGAGCTTGACGTTTTCTACGTACAATTGTGTTGCATACACCGAGGAAATATACAAAGTGGTAAATATCAATTCATCTGAGATTGTTTGGAGAACAGCAAATTCTCCGGTTAAAACCTTTTAAGGTTGATTTTATTTGAAGAGTGTCATCCGAGGATGTTCATGTAATTGATCCAGAGTACAGAATATGTGCATACAGTGCTGTGCGAAAGTCTTAGGTACATGCCAAGAAAAGCAAAGATGCCTTCAAGAATCATGAAATGAAATGTTTCTCCATTTAAAATAAATAAATAAATAAAAAAAATACTGTAAAGAGCAGTAAACAGTAATAAATGAAACAAAGGTAATATTTGGTGTGATGATTCTTTGCTTAAAAAACAAAGTAGTCTGAGGTAGAATGAGTGCAGTTTTATAAGGGAATGATCTGTAAGGTTTATTGAGCGTGGTGCAGAACCAGTCACGGTTCTTCTGGAGACTTTGACTGTCGCACTCACGTCTTATTTTTGCAGCGAAACCCAGCAGCCTTCAATGTGTTTTTGTCTGAAAAGCGTCTCTTACCACTTAATATACTGCTTTCTTTACTGACACACAAACATTTTTCTCTAACATTTAATTTTGTGCTGGAAAACTAATGTTTGGGAATCTAAAATGTGTTTTGTACTGACTCGATAATGTAGAGGTGATGAAATAAAACTCTATAACAATGTTTGTACTAATAAATAAATGAATAAATAAATAAATAAATAAATAAATAGGGTGCCTAAGACGTTTGCACGGTACTGTATGTCACTTAAAATACGGAAACTTTAACGCTACTGATTCATCACACGATTATGAAGCGCCAAAGCGCGGCTAACCCTTTATCAATGATAGGAGATCACTGTTAAGAGAAAAGTCACACCCCCAACCCCTCACCCCAAGCTGACTTGGAAGTTTTGATTGGTTTTTCAACCAAGTCAGACCTGTCTGTTCTTGTCTGTCTAAAGTGCTGGGACAAATGCCAGCTCCCTCGCTGTGCTCCGGTGGCCCTGACCTCTGATTCGCCATGAAGTCAGAACGACTGTCCGAGCTGCTGCTATCGAAAAGGAATCAACACCACCTGACCAGAACTGAGAATTCAGCATCTCTCTTGTGTCTCGTGTTTTAGCACTGTGTACATGTTTTACAAGGCTGTGTGTCTTCTTTCACGCTGTTTCTGATTGTAACTAACTTGTTTTTTTGTTTTTTGTATGTTTCACCAGTTTGCTTTGGGGATGAAGGTGTGATGATGAAGCGCTCCTGCAGAAGACCAAACCGTCGCTACATCCCATAATAAACAGCCGAGGTGTTTATTCGTCATCGCGGAAGGGACTCCATGCCTTGCACATGTCCTTGAAAAGTTTCAGCACTGTTTCAGTTTTCCTTCTTCTCCATCTCGCTGTTTGGGATCGTCGTGTTTTTAATGTGTCTGGACATATTTAATGTGATTTAGAGTGTGTTTTGGGGTTTTTTTTTTTTTTTTTTTTTGTCGTTTCAAAATTATTCCCTACATTCAATTTCAGTCTTTACACCAACATCAGCAAATAAATGATGAAATGTCAGATATTTCATTTCATAAAGCTTTATTTATCTCTCAAAAACAGTCACATATGTGTTAATGTAACACATACATGTGGAGTTAATGTAACTCAGACCATTATCTTCAGTTCAAATGCTTTCCAAAATACAAATTTCCAATAAATTTCACTCAATATTAAATTCACTTTTGAAAATTTAACTTTTTAAATAGTACTTCTTTTTTTTTTTTTTTTTTAACATACGTACAATAAATAGATAGATAGTTAGATAGATAGATAGATAGATAGAAAGATAAATAAATAAATAGGTAACTAGATAAATAAAATCAGAAAATTCATCGCTCGTGTTTGGCGGGCCACCCGTTTTCCTTCGCCGTGTGTTTCTTAGTCTTCATGTAATTGATCGCCCTGCTGGTATCAGTCATGAAGGCTGTGAAGTTGGACAGAATTAAGTATATGACGCTTCTCCGTGTCCACACTGAAGCATCAGGTAAGGAGGACGGGCGAACTTCATCGTTTACCTGCAGGTACAAATGCAAAGAACGTTAGCGAGATAAAGTTAGCACCGGTCACTGTTTGCATCACATTGTGTAATAATCAAATCTGTATGATGTAATCGTCATAATGACGAGTGGAGGGCATTTAGTCTTGGAGCACTTTGAGTTTTTGATCATTAATGAGAAATTAGAACTCGTCAGACTGATGATGGAAAGCACGGGTGACAGGCTTTTGGTTCAGGCTTTGTTTTGTTCTTAAATGAGTTACGGGTTTGAGTTTTTTTTTTTTTTTTTTTTTTTTTTTTAGCACAGAATTAACAAATGTGCAATAAACAATAAGACTTTTACGGTGTACATAGGGCGACATGGTGGCTTAGTGGTTAGCACGTTTGCCTCGTGTCTTTGGGGTTTGAATCCCACCTCTTCCCTGTGTGCGTGCAGTTTGCATATTCTCCCGGTGCTCCCCGGGGGTTTCCTCCAGATACTCAGTCCAAAGGCATGTGATATAGCCTGATTTGCATTTCCAAATTGTCCGTAGTGTGTGAATCTGCTCTCTCTCTCTCTCTCTCTCTCATTATATATATATATATATATATATATACATATACATTAATACATATTCATACACACACATATATATATATATATATATATGTGTGTGTGTATGTGTGTATATATATATGTATATATGTGCATATGTATGAATGTTAATTAATATTATTAATGTATGTATATGTGTATATATATATAAATACACACGCCGATCAAGCTTAAGATTAAAACCACTGGCAGGTGACATGAATAACGTCAATTATCTCGTTACAGTGGCACCTGTTGAGCGGTGGGATATATTAAGCGGCAAGTGAACAGTCAGTTCTTTAAGTTAACGTGTTAGAAGCAGGAAAAATGGGCAAGCGTAAGGATCTGAGTGACTTTGACAAGGCTCAAATTTTGATGGTTAGACGACTGGGTCAGAGCATCTCCAAAACAGCAGGTCTTGTGCGGTATGCGATAATTAGTACCTACTAAAATGGCCTTGTGACATCCATGTGGATGTTACTTTGACTAAACACTGTTGCAGACCATGCACTCCCCTTCAGGTTAAAGGTATTCCCTAATAGCAGTGGTCTCTTTCAGCAGGATAATGCGCCCTGACACACTGTAAAAACTGCTCAGGAACGGTTTGAGGAACATGACAAAGAGTCAAAGGTGTTGACCTCAGCCTCCAAACTCCCCAGATCTCAATCTGATCGAGCATCTGTGGGATGTGCCAGACAAACAAGTCCAATCCATAACCTCACAACTTAAAGGATCTGCTGCTAACGTCTTGGTGCCAGATATCACACTACACCTTTAGAGGTCTTGTGGAGTCCATGCCTCGATGGGTCAGAGCTGTTTTGGTGGCACAAGGAGGACCTACACAATATTAGTCAGGTGGTTTTAATGTTATGGCTGATTGGTATATATATGAGTGGGACACAAAATGGCATCCCTCACAATGTAAAAAGGGATTTTTTTTGTTCTTGTACCTGAAAAGTAGTTTTGTACTTTCTTTTCTCAGTGTGTGTGTGTGTGTGTGTGTGTGTGTTTTGTAATCACTTACTTTTACTGTTTCTTTGATTAAATGTAACAGCCTGGTGGTCCCGACTTTAACATCCACCATGCGAGCTGCTGTCAGATTCTCTCTGTCTATATAGGGCAGGTAAGCTTGGTACACCCGCAAACCATGGTAGATCCGCTGCAGACATTTTTGCTGTAAACAAACACACACACACACACACACACTATGTAAGACAGGGCTTTCACTGAACACTCCCATATGAGAAAATAAACCCTAAACATCTTCTTATATAAAAAAGCATCACCTTATTACGAGAGAGATGTTAGAAAAACAACAAAAAGGATCGTTTTTACAATCTATGTAGTTGACAGAATTTGTCCAATTTGACTGATTTCCTACATTTCAGCTCAACTTCACGAGGATTCCAAATTTGTACAAGCACCCTGAAAGTGTTTTGCATAACAACATACCCAGCCTGTAGACTTTTAATATGCTTCAATCTCTGACCATGAACTTTCCCATGACATTCAAGTTGACCGCAAAGCAATACGTAAGAAGTCTGATCAACGTTTGCATCTCTGCTTTAAGCCAACCATGAAGTAAACCTGGACTAATTCTAGTCACTTTCTGTGAAGGTTATGGTATAATAATGAACTACGAACACATTCCAATCATGTTAGAATACACTCGGGGGAATTCTACACAAGATTTGAATTATTTAGGAAAATGCATAACATCGTTAGCCCTAGCTAACTTTATTACGCAATATGAATTGTTAACATCATATAAGTAGTGTTCATAAGATGTTATAACACCAATAAGAAAAACAAAACAAAACACAAGCATCTTAATTTAGTGGACCAGAAGACCATTTTGTTTTTAAGAAATGTATAACATCAGAGAGATGATCAAGAACTTGTCAGCGTGTCTACAGCTCCACATAATCTAATCCCAACGACGCATTATAAACACTGCTATAAACTGTAATAATGCCTTTTCATATATAAATATAATAATGTATAGTGCTATGATGCCTTATGAACGCGTTATAACAGGTTAACATTCATGCATGTATTCATACGCTACTATAAGGACAGAAGTTATTCAATGGTAACTGTTGGCTATTTTGTTAAAAGGAGATTTGTTGTTTTTCTAACATATTTATCTGACAGTAATAAGCTGCTTTTATAATAATGAGAGATTTTTTTTTTTCAGTAAGGACACTTTTCTTTTAATAATTAATGTTTTCTTGTATTAATGAGATTTCTCTTGTAATAACGATATATTTTCTTGTGGTAACAAGATGTTATCTTGTAGTAAGAAAATGTTTTTGTCCCCCCTCTTAATAACCAAGATGTTTTCTTGGAGTAAGAAAATGTTTTTGTCCCCCCTCGTAATACCGAAATGTTTTATTGTAGTAAGAAGACACCTTTCTCTAGACTAAACAATCCATCTTATCTTCCTCGTAATAACGAGATGTTTTCTTGCCGTAACAACGCGCTTTTCTCTAAACGACTGAATGCTGTCATATAATAACGAGATTTATTTTCATAATAACGGGATGTTATCTTGTTGCTTGTTGTAGGCTAAGGAAATAACACCCCCCACACACAACCACCACCATCCGTAATGACGAGATCTTATCTTGCAATAACGAGATGTTATCTTGTAAGAAGACAGTAGGAACAAGCTAAAAGATACTGAAGAGGACTTACGTCCCTCTGCAGCCGCAGGAGTGATAGTTTTCTCTGACTTACCGGGCTGAAGTCGGAGGGCAGACACCCGTCTGTGGAGCTCAGGAGCGGAGTATCAATCTTCACTTTGGTGAATTCGCTTTCTGGGAAGTCCCGTTTAAACTGGAGTTCAAATATCCCGAGTCAGTTGAGGAATTCACACCGATCAAACACAGCACATTCTCTTGTGTCTTATGATATATAATAGTGTAAGTGCGCATTACCTGCTCCCCAACGTTCGCGATGTCTTTCCGCATCTGTCTGGCGATGGAAAGCCACTTGTGGTCTGGCGCGAGCGCATCATTCTGCAGCTCACCTCCAGATGTTTCGTAGAAATCCGTGTCTCCGCTGTAGAGTCCGAGCGAGGCCAGGGGGAGCCGTGCGAGCAGAAGCAAGCCAAGATCTGCAGAGACAGACAGAGAGGAGTGTGTGAGAGAGAGCTGCAGAAGGAGGAGGAGGAGGAGGAGGAAGAGGAGGAGGCACTCTGAAGCCGGTACTCACAGTGCAGCAGAGAGGGCATGGTCGGGGTGCTGGTATCAGGGTGGGTCGACTTGTTGATTGCGCTGAGCTCTGTGAGTCTTTGCTCTTTCAGTAATTTCCGAGTAATTTATATAGGCTACCACCTCGAAAGAAAATTCCACAACCCCCTTTTTTTTTTTTTTTTTTTTTTTTTTTTGTGATTAGTAATCACTATGATTTAAAAGGGAAAAAAAAGCAAAAAAAAAAAACACCCTCATTTTCATAATTTTCTTCTTTTTTTTACCCTCTCTGTCTAGAAGGTAGTTCCACTGATTGGGTTGGGAAGTAGGAGTTACTCCAGTTAGTCTGAGTAGTTTTTACAGAATTTACCCCTCTTTTATTTATTTATTTATTTATTTATTTATTTAAAAAAAGAAAGACATGAGAACTGAGAAATGTCATTATTCTCTCCACCACTCCTACATGAAAATATATCACTGCCTTGTAGAAGTAGTCGTCCCCCCCCCACACACACACATTTTCTAGTGCTATAGTATTGAGCTGAATTGAGGTTAAGTGTCCAGAATCTACACAAAATGTCCGATATTTATTGAAATGACAGGAAAAATCAATACTGTTAGAAAAGTATTCACCCCCTGTTGGTGCAACAAGATAATTAGTTGAATGGACTTAACCTGGGTGCAGATAAAGTGATCTCAGTATTAATACACCTCATCCTGGAAGGTCCCAGAGTTGGTTAGAGAACATACGAAATTATCAATCAATATCAAGGCATTTGGCTACTGATCAGAAGATCCCCTGCATGCAGTACTGAGTACTGACCGGTCCAGGCTCTGATTCAGTCATGGTCACAGTCTCTAGTTTCATCCCCAGTAGTAAAGTTCATGTTTTGAAGACATCTCTGGTCTTCTGGTTCAGGCACAGTCTGTTATTCTTTCTGCTACAGTTTACATCACCGATAATGGATGTCTCTGTGCCAAACCACAATATTATCCCCATATCTGTCCCTTATCCAGTACCTGTCCCTTCTTCTTCTCCTTCTCCTTCTCTGTTTGTCCAGTACCTGTCCCTTCTTCTTCTTCTTCTTCTTCT
>JANDJT010000141.1:10311733-10323735 GCA_024331685.1 Stegophilus panzeri | reverse complement strand
TGTTTATCCAGTACCTGTCCCTTCTTCTTCTCCTTCTCTATTTATCCAATACCTGTCCCTTCTTCTTCTCCTTCTCTATTTATCCAGTACCTGTCCCTTCTTCTTCTTCTCCTTCTCTATTTATCCAATACCTGTCCCTTCTTCTTCTCCTTCTCTATTTATCCAGTACCTGTCCCTTCTTCTTCTTCTCCTTCTCTGTTTATCCAATACCTGTCCCTTCTTCTTCTTCTTCTTCTCTATTTATCCAGTACCTGTCCCTTCTTCTTCTCCTCCTTCTCTATTTATCCAGTACCTGTCCCTTCTTCTTCTCCTTCTCTGTTTATCCAATACCTGTAACTTCTTCTTCTCCTTCTCTGTTTATCCAATACCTGTCCCTTCTTCTTCTCTTTCTCTGTTTGTCCAGTACTTGGCCCTTTCTCCTTCTTTGTTTATCCAGTACCTGTCCCTTTCTCTTTCTCCTTCTCTGTTTATCCAATACCTGTCCCTTCTTCTTCTCCTTCTCTATTTATCCAAAACTGTCCCTTCTTCTTCTCCTTCTCTGTTTATCCAATACCTGTCGATTCTTCTTCTCTTTCTCTGTTTGTCCAGTACCTGTCCCTTCTTCTTCTCTTTCTCTGTTTGTCCAATACCTGTCCCTTCTTCTTCTCTTTCTCTGTTTGTCCAGTACTTGTCCCTTTCTCTTTCTCCTTCTCTATTTATCCATTATCTGTCCCTTCTCCTTCTCCTTCTCCTTCTCTGTTTAACCAATTCCTGTCCCTTTCGCCTTCTCAGATTTGACTCTGGAACCTGGCTCTGTTCTTCACTGTTTGCCTTCTTGTTTTTTTTCACACTCCCTGCTCCAGCTTCACTTGATACAACCTTACACTATATGGCCAAAAGTATGTAGACACCTGACCATCACACCCATATGTGGGTCTTCCCCAAACTGCTGCCACAAAGTTGGAAGCAAACGATTGTCTAGAATTGTCTTTCATCTCTAGACGTTTTAACACGGTGATTGATCAGCTGTCTGTATAGTGTACCTCTAGATCATGATCATATAATTATTACATGCATTGTTCAGAGACTGATTTTTTTTTTTTTTTAGATATAAACACAGCAGATACACCTGTAGAAGCAGAGGCAGAAGCAGAAATGGCTGAACAGGATTAACAAAACTTTATTCACAACAGAAGTTTTAGTATAATGTGGTCATTATGGCTATGGATTAGAGTGGAAGGACTTTCTAAGGAGGAGAAGGTCAATACCAGGATAGAAGTGAAAAACCATGCTCATCACAAGTTATGAGAATTAACAATCATTCACACTTATGTTTCACGCCTTCACATTTTTCACTTCCTAACGGTACGTTGACTCCTGCTATGGATTATGATCATGATTCTTGTAAAATGTAAAATGTTCAGTGTACACAAGACTTTCAACTTCACACCATCTCCCTTTGATTTTGTGAAGCTGATAGCCGGCTTCCTGTAAAGCCACAAATTTTCTGAGTGTGTCATCTAAAAATGAACTTTCCAAAATGATTGAAGTAATGTGTGACAGTCGAGGCAATATGAACGCTAACGACAAACACCATTCGGAGCCCACAGAACGTGAATGTCTCTGTACTGAAGACTTTGCTGTGGCGAAAACCTAAAGGTACAGCTCATGGGAACTGTTACAAAGTGCTGACACTGGAGACTCCTTCCGTAAATGTTAATATACATCTCTGCACAAACAACAACTTCACCACATCAATGATAATATTTTTTTGTTTGTTAAATAACAATTTTCGCATTTATTTTTTAAAAAAAGTATCGGTTTATTGTTAGGTTTAGATTATATGGGGTGTCTGAATGTGTTCCTGTTGCATTTTGTATTGGTTGTGAAACATAAGATTTTCCCTGCAGTAATGGAGGAATAGGGTAATTGGTTGGGGGTGTGCCCAGAGCTGGGGTAAAGGTGGTATTTAGTGGTCATATGATGAAAGTAAGTACAATGTTACATTTGTAGGAATTGTGCCGTTAGTGTGTCTATCACGTATAGCATAACAAAAAACATTGCCATACATTGCCATACATTGATTATTGAAGTATTTCAAAGGAAACACCATTAAATAGAAACTCCACTTCTAAGCAGGTTTTAAGGACCACAGAAACGACAGAATTGCATTAAGACTGTATTAAAACATTACATTTTTTCGGCAAGCCACAATATTGAGAATCATAAATAAAGATAAACTTTTAAATGTGCAACAAGACGTACACTTGTGATTAGCACACTAAATGCACTAAATCCTTTAACTGGGGAACTTCAGAATTTCTCCTTCTTAGTTGCATCACTGTCTTCCGTCAGCATCTAAAAATAACTTTCTTCTTCCTGTCCGGGCCAGTGCCGGGGGATGGGACAGAAAAAAAAAGGAAACACCACATGAGAAATTCCATTCAAGTTGAAGAAGATAAACCACAATTACAAAAGTAGTTACACAAGCGTCATGTTCATTTGCATGTAAACTCTATGAAAAAAAATAACAGCAGAAACAACGAGCTGGACAGTCCATTCACCACAGAATTTATTGACGTATTTCATGTCAAGAATGATAACCTCAAAAATTCCCTGAGATCCCAAATACCTTTATAGATTGCTGTTAAACGGTAGTGCAAGCATTACATTGGATATTCTCTTTACACACTCTCTCTCTCTCTCTCTCTCTCTCTCTCTCTCTCTCTCTCAAAATCAAATTTTTAAGGGATTCATTTGAAAACTAAGGATTTGTAGCATATAGTTGAGGTCTAATATTTACCTAGGCTAAAACTCCACACATTTCATGTTGCCATACATTTCCTATTTTAAGTCAATTAGGGAATCTACACTAGACGGCCATCACACCCATATATGCGTGTTGAACATTCCTTTCCAGATTTAATCCCCATTTACTGTTATAATAAATTCCTTCTGGGAAGGCCTTCCACTAGGTTTTGGAGTGTGGCTGTGGGGATTTGTGCTCATTCAGCCACAAGAGCATTAGTGAGTTCAGGCACTGATGTCGGATGAGGAGGTTTGGAGTTCATCCGAAAGGTGTTCAGTGGAGTCGAGGTTAGGGCTCTGTGCAAGACACTCGAGTTCTTCCATTTCAACATTGGCAAGCCATGCCATCATGGAGCTCACATTGGGCACAAGGGCATTGTCGTACTGGAACATGTTTGGGCCTGTTAGTTCCAGTGAAAAGAAATCTTAATGCTACAGCATGCAAAGACGTTCTAGACAATTGTGTGCTTCCAACTTTGTGGACTGACAAACGTTCAGGCCATGGTGATGTAGGACTCTCTTAATGGTGGATTTGGTACCTGATATCCGGATGTACATATTTGGTACCTGATTTGGTTCATTATTGAGTGAAGTATATCCATCCATCTTCTATACCACTTTATCCTTTTCAGTGTCATGGGGAAACCTGGAGCCTATCCCAGGAAGCATCGGGCACAAGGCGGGGTACACCCTGGACAGGGTGCCAATCCATCGCAGGTCACACAATCACACACCCATTCATACACTACGGACATGCCAATCAGCCTACCATGCATGTCTTTGGACTGGGGGAGGAAACCGGAGTACCCGGAGGAAACCCCCGCAGCACGGGGAGAACATGCAAACTCACAGGGCCACGGTGGGAATCGAACCCCCAACCCTGGAGGTGTGAGGCGAATGTGCTAACCACTAAGCCACCATGCGCCCGAGTGAAGTATATATATATATATATATTTTCACTCAATAATGGCTGAGATCCTAAGTAGCATTGTAAATGTTAAATGGTAACCCATGATGAACGAGGGTTCTTCAAAAGTTCTTCAGCAGGTTATTAGATAATTTAGGGTCGTTTGCTTCCTAAAAGGTTCTACTTGGTACCATGTCTCATAGGGAAGCACTTTGTTGTAAGATTTGACCTTAAGGGTTCTGAAGTTTAACAGCATACTGGTTAAGGTTAAGGTGACATTAACTTTAAGTCATTTTCGCGAAAGCTGAAGCTCAGGAAGGTCTCCTATTACCATGAAACCAAACCTTAAAAATGGCCACAGCAGTGTATCAGCACACAAAATTTTTTGGCAGGCTTACTGGAATGCGCAAATACGGATAACCTTAAATGAATAATGCACCCTGTAGTGCTAACCCCATTCCTTCACGTTCCCATAATCTGATATAATAATGCTCTGTTTCTGTGACATTTCATGAACACTAGGGTGAAGTGAAAAAGCCCTCCGTGTCACACACTTACTAGAGCTAAACATCACCGATTTATTAGGGACAATTCTGGAGGGCAGATGAACAAAATAGATTTTCAGTGGAGGCTTTTGTCTTGAGAAATAGACCAATATTCTACTAGATACAGTTCAGCTGAAACAGACCTGCTGCTTATAAAGTGTAGAATATTAATACATTTTAAAGCATTTCCATTATTCTGTCCACTGTGCTCTGGCCCTTAAAGCGAAGTTTAAACAAATGACTGATATCAGTATGCAAAATTTTTTTTATTATTTTTTATTTATTTTATTTTTTATTTTTTTAGAGAGAGAGGAAAAAGTATTTGGTGTGGAGGAAAGTTTCAGTAGAAGCAACAAGGGAAAAGATCCCCTACTTTCTAATTCATCACTTTCTCTGTTTCTCTGAAATGAAGACTGTATCAGCCACTACTTAGAAACCATGTTTCTCAAGAACTTCACAGCTTACACACACACACACACACACACACACACACACACACACACACACACACACACACACACACACACACACACACACGTGCAGTGCAATGAAACACACACATTCACAAACACACACAGAAGCTCCACTTTCACACCATCTCTAACAGTTAAACTGACCTTGATGCTTTTGGGAAATTTGTCCTTCTACAATAACAGCTTTGGGTTTCATTATATGTGCCCTCAGACACACATATTGCTGTTGTTGCCATCCAGAATTATTGGCACCTTTCATGAAAATGAGCACATGTTAATATGTAAAAAGCACAACACGTGCAATAAGAGATATTTTCTGCTACAAAATGCAGATACATTGTCTAGTTTCACCGTTTCTCTGTTGATTTACATCTAGTTTTGGCTCAATGTTCTGTTGAATGCTCTGAACCTCATGGCAGAGGCAATCAAGTTTTGAGCTGGTACTTTATGATGTCATCAATCTCACTAGAGCACCTTGAATCAATTGGCACAAAACATCAATGACCTCCAATGCACCTCCAGATGAGGATTTACAGTGGGTTTGGAGGCTTTTTCTTGTATGCTGTCCCCCATTTTTTTTTTGTGCTTCTTCACACGTCTGACTTCAACACACAATGCCAAATCTGTTGGTGACTGATGATGCTTGGTGAAGCTGCATTCATTTTACTTTTGATGTTGAAGTCGCATTTTCTGAGATGCTCTCAGGAAATGCCGTTGTTATGAAAGTGGCATTTGGCAGATGATATGGAAACTTAAAACAACTACAGTTACACTTTGGGCTAGGGCTGGGACGCTAACGGAAAGTATGACTGGAAATTGTGATTGTATAAAGAAACACTGCAATATATGATCATTTACAGCATCTGTGGTATGTGGTATGATCAGATTATTATTATTATTATTATTATTATTATTATTATTATCAGTTAATTGTTTCTGGCTGGACAGGTCAAAATATTAAACAAAACCCACAGCCTAAAAAAAAGAAAGAATGAGAAACACATATTTACCAATACTATAAAAACCACAAACAGCCTGATTCAACAAACCCTAAACCTACTGACCTGGACAACAATCACAAAGTATTTACAGGAGGAAGCCATATTTACAAGAAAGGAATATATACATACAGTGGTTCTTGAAAGTTTGTGAACCCTTTAGAATTTTTGACATTTCTGCATAAATATGACTTAAACATCATCAGATTTTTTACACAAGTCCTAAAAGTAGATAAAGAGATCCCAATTAAACAAATCAGACAAAAATATTATACTTGTTCACATATTTATTGAGGAAAATGATCCAATATTACATATCTGTGAGAGGTAAAAGTACAGTATCTCACAAAAGTGAGCACACCCCTCACATTTTTGTAAATATTTGATTATATCTTTTCATGTGACAACACTGAAGAAATGACACTTTGCTAGACTTTAATAGATCCCTGTTCTTTAAATAAAACAGGGCACTCACTCACACGTTATTGTCATCCCATTAACTGAAAACACCTTACTCTAATTTCACCTTCAAATTAAACCGCTAATCCTAGAGGTTCACACACTTTTGCCACTCACAGATATGTAAAATTGGATAATTTTCTTCAATAATAAAATAACCAAATATAATATTTTTTTATCTCATTTGTTTAACTGGGTGACTTTGTCTACGTTTATGTCTCTGATGATGTTTTAGGTCATATTTATGCTGAAATATAGAAAATTCTAAAGAGTTCACAAACTTTCAAGCAGCACTGTAAGCTTGATCCAGCAAATAAATGAAAAAGGGCTGGGCAGGC
This sequence comes from Stegophilus panzeri, assembly GCA_024331685.1. Classification (NCBI taxonomy): domain Eukaryota; kingdom Metazoa; phylum Chordata; class Actinopteri; order Siluriformes; family Trichomycteridae; genus Stegophilus; species Stegophilus panzeri. The sequence continues at coordinate 10,317,228 of JANDJT010000141.1, read as the reverse complement.
TAATCACAGCTCTAGGCTCATATACCAAGAAATCCATTGTGGACGTCCCTGTTATCATATTTGTACCATCTGCAGTAAAGTCAACACATTTCACTCAAACCTTTACAGTCCATAAATCTGCAAATCTGTTCAAACAGGTGTATAACAATCCACAAAAAAATTCCGACTGCAGATCCTGAAGGTTAGTTTATTAGAAATAGTTCAATTTCTGGCACAAATCTAGCATTTCACAGGGTAGTCATTCTGTATTATTGTTGCATACATTAGTGTTTGGTCACTACAATCCATGCATTATACAAACATTATAAAATAATCATTGTTATTTCTCACTGTGAGCCAATCATTAGTGGTCTAGAGCTCATCAATGAGAACATCTATAAAGTATGATTGGCAGAAGGCAGGTGGAAATATTCCTGTTAGCAAAACTGAAAATTTAATACACTCAACTATTAAATGAATGTAAATGAAAGTATTGTACCTGTTGTGGTAAATGTGATAACCGAATATGTTGCTTTTTTCCCTCTTTCTTGCAAAATGGTTTGATGTCCTTTGTGTTCTGAGATGCTTTTCAGCTCACCACAGTTGTAAAGAGTGGTTATTTGAGTTACCGTATCAAATCAGCAGTTTCTGAAATACAAACCACCCGACTAGCACCAACAACCAAGTCACGTTCAAATTTACTTTAATTCTGATGTTTGATATAAACATTAACTGAAGCTCTTGACCTGTATCTGCATGACTTTATGCACCGTGCTTCAGCCACATGATTAGATAACTGCATGAATGAGTAGCTGTACAGGTGTTCCTAATAAAGCAGAATGAAAATGCATGTACAGCTGCACATATCTATTCAATTCAATTCAATTTAATTTTATTTGTATAGCACTTTTTACAATAGACATTTTGTCTCAAAGCAGTTTACAGAAATATATAAACACAGGATATAGATTTTAAGTGTGTGAATTTATCCCTATTGAGTGAGACGATGGAGATGGTGGCGAGGAAAAACTCCCTAAGACGATATGAGGAAGAAACCTTGAGCAGAACCAGAACCCGTCTTCATCTGGGTAACAACGGATAGTGTGAAAGTAAAAGAAACATTTCATTATGGTTTTTACATTTACAGGCATTTGGCAGACGCCCTTATCCAGAGCAACTTACATTTATCTCATTTATACATATGAGCAGTTGAGGGTTAAGGGCCTTGCTCAGGGGCCCAACAGTGACACTGTAGGGATTTGAACTCATGACCTTCTAATCAGTAGTCCAACAGCTTAACCATTAAGCTACCACATGCCCCATTTTATATGAAGTCTGTTTGTTGAACTGATCCACTGTTCACTAAAGGAGACCTGAGTACAAAATTGCATGTGGTAATTGCAGTCCCAGGACCAACATAGCAACCGTAGTCCCAGCAACCACATATCTGCACTTTATGCTGTCTATTTTGTATATCTTTTATATTTATAACTTTTATATTTTCATTTTTTTCCTTTTTCTATTTCTATGTACTGTAAGTACAGTCTGCTTTTACGTAAATGCCACCAGACATTCATTGCACATTATACTATGTGTGTATGGTTGTGTGTGTGATTAGATTGGATTTGATTGGATTTGAAATAACTGAAAATCTCAAACCCACAAATCCACCCTATTACTATCTGTAATCATGTCCCTGTCTTCTTTAGCTGGAATGAAATAATCTACATAGACATGTTGTAGTCATCAATCTTGAGTTGTGTTTCAGCCATGATGATGTTTTTGTGCTCACTTGAGGGACTTATTTTACAAAATGGTGGGAAAGTCCCACTACCTAAACGCTGTGTGTGCTATGCGCCTGTGACATAATGAGACATGACACTGTGGTCTGAAGGTGTGAAACGGTGTGAAAGGTTTGAGGTAAACATGTTAGGAAAACATTGTAACTAGGTAATAGGTGATGTTCAGACATCCAACTCAGGAATTCAGAAATATTGTTTCAGTTTCACTCACTACGATTGTAAAGAATGGTTATTGTAAAGCTTGTAGTTTGGTGTGTGGTTATTTTCGGCTCTACACACAGTTTCTGTCTGAGTGTGTTTTTGGATTTAGAAGATACAGGAATGTGGGGTTTACTCAAGATATTCCTAATATCCCATGATATAGATGTTAGCAGAACTTCCTCTTTGGTGGTTGATCTGGTGTTTTGTTTAGACTGGTTTTTTTTTTTTTTTTTTTTTTTTACTGTTTCGACAAGATCACACATTTAAATATCATGAAATGAATTTGAAATTTCTCATAGGATTAGGGGAGAATGGCTAATTTGCTAACATTACTACTGAAAACTGTAATAAGAGGGAATATCTGTATTCTGTTTGTACTGACAAGAGGAAAAACCCCTAATTAAAATGAATCAAGTCGTTTCTTCACCAAAGCAACATGCTTTCATCCATTTATTATCAGGCTTAGATTATGTGGAGAGGATACAGGATTATGTCCTGTATACAGGTCCCTCTATAGGTTGTACTGTAAGTATAAAAATGATAACATATTAGAACAATGCATTAATATAAACCTGTGATTTGCCTTGGAGCTGGTACTACTGTTAGAGCTGCTGTTTTAGAAAATTAATCAACGTCTTCTGACCAATCAGAATAGAGAATTTAACAGTGCTGTGTTATATAACTAATTAAAGACGAAATTAAACTTCGACTTGAGGGGCACATGGGCTTCGTGGTCGGCGGGTTGGAGGTTCGATTCCCATCTCTGCTCTGTGTGTGCGGAGTTTGCACGTTCTCCCCGGGGTTTCAGGGGTTTCCTCCGGGTACTCTGGTATCCTTCCCGAGTCCAAAGACATGCGTTGTCGGCAGATTGGTATTTCCAAATTGTCCGTAGTGTGCGATTGTGCCCTGCGATGAGTTAGCATCCTGTCCAGGGTGTCCCCCACCTAGTGCCCTGAGTCCCCCTGTGTAGGATAAGCGGTACAGAAAATGGATGGATTAAACTTAGACTTTACCTCAAATAATTCAGTAGAACAAAGCCATAATGATCTAATGAATATAGTATTGATAATTAGAATATAAAAATATAAATACACTTTCTAGCAAATCTGATTAAAACATAATTAAAATCTCCATTTTGGAATACTATACACTACACAGACTTCTTAGGAGACAGAAGACTATGACCCCAGTTTACAATATGTCCACATCTTTTATAATCTTTTATAATCACTGTCCTATTGGAGAATTTCTTTAGTTTCTTTGACTGATCGTGTCACATTTGGTTCCAAAATTTGCTGATATTTACTAGAATCTGTTCTTCCATCTACTTGTGCAATGTTTCTTGCATCCCTGGATGCCACACAATCTCAAAGCATCCCTATAACAGCTGGTAAGGTGTTCTTTCCAGCAAATGCTGCTCCATTTTTTAATCCAAACATACCTTTGGTGATTGTGGCCAAAGATTTCTGTTTTTCCTTCATCAGTCCACAGTATTTGTTTCCAAAATACCTTTGGCATATCTAGATATTATTTTGCATGCATCAGACATTCACTTTTGTGATGAGGTCAGAGGTAATGTTTCCCTCTGATGATTCTTCCATGCAGATCATGCTTGTCCAAACAGCTTTGCAGTGTAGAACGATGCACCACCAGGCCAGAGTCAGCTGAACCTTTCTGCAGGGCCGTGCTGTCACGTGGAGGTTTTGCTTTGCCTTTCTGCTCAGCATCTGAGAGTTTTCTTGGCCTTCCAGATCTTGCCTTGACTTCCACAGTTCCCCTTATCTGCTTTTTCTTAATGACAGTGGAGTTTTTCCACAGTGGAAATTGTTGCTGGAAGCCATGTTCTTTTATACCCTTTTCCTGCTTTGTAAGCATCAGTTAGCTTGATTTTCAGATCCTCAGTCAGCTGTTCAGAGCAGCTCATGGTTGTTGAGTGTTAGGATTGAAGAGTCAGAGAATTCATTATGCGCTGGAATTGTCATCAGCTGACAATTCCTAATGAGAGTTCTTGACCTTAGTAAGTCCTAATGACAGTTAAGTAGCAAGTTCATTAAGTTCTGATACTGTACAAATGGAAGGGTGTCCAAATCTTTGCACATGCCATAATTGCAATTTGATTTCTTCTGTTTTTTAAGTGAATCAAATATAAAGTAACTGCAGAGAAATGTTTTTTTTTTTTTTTTTTTTTTTTTAAATCTCTGAAGTGGAAGAAGTATACTGTATGTCAATTGGTAATGCTCAGACTTTAGCATACAGCTGTATTACTCTGCAGTATCACTTGTACAGGAAGCAGTAAATCCAGCTCTAGTGACGGCGGTAATAAGCAGTACAGATGTGGGGGTATCAGAGGGGCTCTGGCTGGAAATAAAGCAATAAGTTTCCTAGCTGGACAGGACATACAGTCACTACACACGCTTACACATGCTTACACACGCTTACACACGCTTACACACACACTCACACACAAAAATACATACATTAGCCCACAAATATTACACTGAAATGACGTTGTGCGTTGATTTCATTTCCTCTTTTCCACACACTCTATTCCCGATTCACCCTTCAGTGATTACACATCACTGCTCACTGCTCTGCCACTGTTGCGCTTAGAGACGTGCTGTTGCAATCTGTAAGAGAAATACAGCAAAGGGAAAATTTAGGAGTGATGTGAAGAAGTGAAGACCTTGACATCATTTCTTTCTCTTTCACAACTTTCTTTCTTTCTTTCTTTCTCTTTCTTTCTTTCTTTCTCTTTCACAACTTTCTTTCTTTCTTTCTTTCTCTTTCTTTCTCTCTTTCTTTCTTTCTCTCTCTCTCTCTTTCTTTCTTTCTTTCTTTTTTCTCTCTCTCATTTTTTCTTTCTTTCTCTCTCTTTCTTTCTTTTTTCTCTCTCTCTTTCTCTTTCTTTCACAACTTTCTCTCTTTCTTTCTTTCGTTCTCTCTCTTTCTTTCTCTCTTTCTTTCGTTCTCTCTCTCTCTTTCTTTCTCTTTCTTTCACAACTTTCTCTCTCTCTTTCTTTCTTTCTCTATCTCTTTCTTTCGTTCTTTCTCTCTCTCTTTCTTTCTTTTGTTCTCTCTCTCTTTCTTTCTTTCTTTCTTTCATTCTCTCTCTCTTTCTTTCGTTCTCTCTCTCTTTCTTTCTTTTGTTCTTTCTCTCTCTCTTTCTTTCTTTCGTTCTCTCTCTCTTTCTTTCTTTCTCTCTCTCTTTCTTTCTCTCTCTCTCTTTCTTTCTTTCTTTCACAACTTTCTCTCTTTCTTTCTCTCTTTCTTCTTTCTCTCTTTCTCTCTCTCTTTCTTTCTTTCATTCTTTCTCTCTCTCTTTCACTCTTGCTCTCTTTGTCTCTTTCTTTCTTTCTTTCTCTCTTTCTTTCTTTATTCTCTCTCTCTCTGTCTCTCTCTATCTATCTATCTATCTTTATCTCTTTCTCTCTTTGTCTCTTTCTTTCTTTCTATCTATCTATCTATCTATCTATCTATCTATCTATCTATCTATCTATCTATCTATCTATCTTT
>JANDJT010000141.1:10285670-10296408 GCA_024331685.1 Stegophilus panzeri | reverse complement strand
TATATAAAATATTCTATTCTTATAGCTGATAGGCTAGGTGTGCAGAAGGTCAAACATGATATAATATTGGTTATTTTTTTCCTGCATGGTGACAGGTTAGAGGCAAAAGCAAATGTACTCTGATGGACCTTTACCTTTTACATGATTTGTTGATGTATAACGAGTTTCGGTTTCATGCTTTTCTTTTTAAATGGACGAGCCGTACCAAACACAGTCCTACATACCCTCGCCATTAATATTCAGAACCTCTCCTTGCATAATTGTAGTTTCCTCCATTAGTGGGTAGTTTTGAGGTTCCGTCTCATTTGACTTGATTTGAGGGCTCTGTGCAATTAGACATTAGAAATGACAATGATTTCATTTGATCCCATTAATCTGTTTTATCGAGACGGGGGAAGCAGATCGGTTTTGGGCTGTTAACGTCGGCGTAGACGTTTATTCGTAGCAGATTGGATGTTGCAGATTCTTCAGTGTTGATTTTATTTGCTTATGGGTTTTAAACTAGACATTTGATTCCTGTAAACGAAATAGGGAATGAAGTTTAAATAAAGCTACCTATAATTGAGATCTGATTATAGGTATTAAGAGGTTTATATTACCATACTGGCATTTGCAATCTGCTGTGCAACATGGAGCTCCTTCTGCTGAAATATCAGCGCTCGGTGAACAAGCTTTCATTCATTCGTTAGCATGAAGAATGTGTGTGAGGAAGATGAAGCTGAAAGCACGACATATTTGACACCAGAGGATCTAAGGGATTGAAGAGTGTGTGTATATATATATATATAATGTATCTTTTTTAAATAGTGGAGCTGAATTTTTCTTTTCAATTTTTCAGTTTACGAAACCTCTCCTGGTATTTTTGGTATGGTGACATTGGTATCTTCTTGAATGTGTATTGAATAGTGTGTGTGTGTGTGTGTGTATGTGTATACTGGAGTGTTTGTTGCGTTCACAGCCAGGTGGACGTTGTTGATGCACCTCTCAAGTGGATTTCCTGTACTTGTTTGTTTCGTAGCGAAAAGCAAACGAAGAGGCCGAGTTTGTTTGATTTTTCTCGATCTCGCATCACGCTCATCTGACATAACAGATTTATTCACAAGTCGTGTCGCTGCAAGCAGAGTTTGTGTGTGTGTGTGTGTGAGAGCATTAGGAGCTCCAGCGCTGAACCTCGCTGAGCACTCTAATCTGAGAGTAATCCATTTCTCACAGATAATGACCCACACATACTCTGCAGTCTGCATGCTGCACATAGGAACACACTCCTCACAGAGGCTTTGATGTCTGCACGTAGATAACAGCACCAGGGTGCCCCTTTTCTTCGTTTCTCTTCTCGCTCACCTTCCATTGTTTCCTGTCCTTTCTTGTATCTCTCCTACTCTTTCTGTTTTTTTTCTCGGTGTGAATCCGACACTCCTTAGCCCCGCCGAAGTGCACCGTACACTGCCTTTAGGTTTGTGTCAAAAAGGAAGCTGTTTCAAACCCCAGAGTCTTGTTTTTCTTTCACACTCCTTTCTCATATTTCTGATTCTTTCACACCTTTTGATTCTCACATACCCAGTTGCTTTTTACCAATCGTTCCTCTCTCTTTCCTAATCAGGCTACGGCTACAGCTAGGTATGGTCAACAGCTAAGATGTCAGTCGTCTACACAAACAATGTACAAAGCTTGGTCATTTTGTTCGTCTTGAGTGTCGGGATGTGTATCATCCACATTACAAAGTAGGTGTAATTGTACCTTGTATGGTGCGTTTAAAGGTGTGGACAGCAATATTTAAATTCTGTCTATAACTGTAAAAATCATATAGTTTCAGATTTACCTTTCCATTTATTTGAAATCCAATCCATTTATTGGATTCGAATATTTTCTGCATTTCAGGCGTCTATTTACATTTTTACAGACTGGAAATGAGCTCCGCCCCTTTCTGAACCCAACCTGCTCAAGTCCATTCTCTTTTCCTTAAAAGGCAATTTACGAAACGCACATAACCCGTGTTTATATGCAGCCTAATAATCTGTGAATAATCTGACTGAAATGTACGCACCTTAATCGAAAGCGAGTAAACCGACCAAATGACGTTTCTATCAGATAGAACGAGATGAGTAATCCTTTTTATAATACGTGATCATAATTAGAAGAATAATAGCTATGTAAACTTTCCTGTCTTCACTTTCAGATGCTTTTTACGATGCACCCTTTGTGCAATAAATCTGGCAAGTAATAAAATATAGTTCATGTTGCATGTTTAGTAGTGCGATTAAGCAGCTTGACACGTTGACTGGTTTCACGTGCTCCTTGTTGTTATGTTAACGTTGACACTAAACTTCGCCCCATGCATGTTCATGGATCTAGATCGGATTACATACCGTATAACGTACTGTACATATAGTATAAACTGAGACTGAGGATGCATATAAGCAGTTCATTTGGAGTCTGCAGTCGGAATGAGGTTTATATGGATTGGCTAAAATCGCTGCATGTAAACACAGCCATAGTTTCAGCAGAAGGAATGGTGTGAGAACGGTGAAGGGGAAAGCACTGTCATTGTTTTCACTGCAACTGCAGGTCACCTCACAGGTAACCAGGCAACTGCTTTACAACATGGGAAGCCATATCGTACATACTGTGCCTTTAGCTGAATTTCCATTAGATTTACATCTACATTTACAAGTTACAGCATTTAGCAGACATCCTTATCCAGAGTGACTTAGAAGTGCTTTGTATTCTCCCTGAAAAATATCTTTCTTGCCGTGCTCATGCTAGTACAACGTTTATGGTCTTAGAACATTATAAAGCAAAAACTCTGCTAGAGAGAAGTTAGTACAGCTACGAAACAGAGTGTAGATACAAAGGAGAGTCCTGATGCACATCTTCCTTGTATCTTCAGGGCTGGTGGGTGAAATCGAGCCTTGCTAGAGGCTCAGTGGTGACATGGTGTAGAGCAGGGATTGATGAGTGCCTTCAGGTAGGTGGGGGTCGGGTTTAGGTTTGTAGGCAAGCGTCAGTCTATAAATGCCAGTGGAGGAAGCAAAGCAATGAGGTGATGTGGGAGTACTAATTGAAATCGAGGACATAATTAACTATGTTCCTTTCATGAAGGTCACATGGGAGCACAGATTCAAATTAATTGAAAAAAGTGTTGAAAACTATAAAGCTGTAGCTTTATAAAGCTAATTCGAGATAGCTTTTAAAAACAACAACAACAACAACAACAACAAAAAAAACCTGGTGTTATATTTAGAGACTCTCATTGGAGAATATTAGATAAATATAAATAGCTAGCTAAATTGTAGAGCCTTAAAATAAATGATCAAATCTAGCTAGCTAATTTTATTTAGCTAACACTCCAGTGAAAGCTAATAGCAAGCTTGCATTACAGTGAGCGGCTGTCTTTGGAGTATGCAAGCTAAATATAAACAGCTAGCTAACTAATAAAGCCATAAAACAAGGTATTACATATAGCTATCTGGTTGGTGTCAGACTTTTCTGGTTATACTGAAGGTTTAATACTGGAGTAGCTAAACATAAATAGCTAAATCACTAGCTAGCTTGGTTAGTGTTAAATAAAATAAGGTATTAGGCTACATATGCTGCTGTTAATTATCCTAGCTGGCACTACAGTGAAAGGCTGTCTTTGGAGGTAGTAGCTAAATATAACTAGCTAGCTAAAAGAAGCATAAAATATGGCATTAAATGTAGCTAGCTGTTCAGTGTTAGATTTGACTGAAAGCTTAATACTGGAGTAGCTAAACATAAATAGCTAAATCGCTATCTAGCTTGGTTAGTGTTAAATAAGGTAAGGTATTTAAGAAGTTGCTGTTGCAGTAACTCAAAACCATTAGGGGTTCTTTTGTACAAGTCACAGTCACCACACGGATTAACTGGAGACATGTTTGCTGACAGGATTAAATACATGTAGTTGATATGTTTTCAGGATACAAACCATACATAAGATATACAAAATAACCAGGTGTAAGGTAACGCTAGTCATGATTCGCAGGACTGGAGGAGAGAAAGAGAGAGGGAGGGGTGATGGAAAGTAGAGGAGGATGAGTCCTTGAAGGAGAGGAAGCTGATTATGTGCTCCGTGTGTCTGCGCAGTCTGTCTCTTTGTTTTCCTGTAAGATCGATCTTTCGTGTGAAGACTCGATTTGCGTTTGATGCTTTTTCTCTTCCGTGTCTTTGTGTTTGAGTAGCCAGCCTGTGTGCTTCAGTTCTCTCTCAACCCAAACACTGTCTGCTGCTCTCGCTGCCAAGCTTTGTGCCCTCTGCCCACAGCAAATCAATAAAGAGCTGAGCCGACACACACACACACACACACACACACACACCTTTTACACTGCAGCCAAAACAAAGCCCACACATGCTTTCGTGTCCTCAGAGATGACTCTAGTCCAGCCGAGATGTTGCTGTGTTGATATGATCTGTCTATTTCTCTTTCTGTCTCTTTCTACTTCTGTGTTTGTATTTCAGCAGCTTGTTTTTTTAGCACCTTATCTTAGAGGGACACCTGATTCGAGCCTTGAACCAGGGTAGTTTGATTTTAGTCCCACTGTACTCAATCAGATTAGGACCAATTCTCGATTAAATGCGTGACAGAATCCTTCTTCCTCCATCAGCAGACAGTGTAGCTGGTTGCCTCACACCTTATACATTAAGTAAGGAATAAAACACTTGGGGGCGTGCTGTTTTTATACGAAAACAATCAATAACGGGGTGGGATGAAGGGGAATTACTGTTACCACCCCAAAGTGAATTCTTTTCCCATAGCAGTACAACCAGAAGTGTTTTATTTCTCTTATTTGCCATTTAAAAAAAAAAAAAAAAAAAAAAAAAAAAAGTTTACTTTTTTATCAATTTATAATTACATTTAATGTTGTGGAAGATGTTCAAGACAAGTTAGGTCCTGTTATTCCCTGGTTATTCTCTCATCAGATTTCCTTTTTATTTTTTTTTCCTCCCTTGAAGTTAATAGGATTTGAAAAATGCTGTTGAGAAACCGCTAAACTTAACGTCCTCCATCGAGAAGACTTTCCTGTGTCAGAAAACCTAAAGTTACAGTTTTATTCCTGACTGTTATAAAGTGCTGACACTGGAGACTCCATCCAAAAACTTACAATAAATACAGTGCCCTACACTAATAATGGCACCCTTGGTAAATATGAGCAAAGAAGGCTGTGAAAGATTGTCTTTATTGTCTAACCTTTTGATCTTTTTGTTAAAAAAAAATCACAAAAATACTCTGCTCTCATGGATATAATGCAATTGCAAACAAAACACAGGTTTATATATATATATATAAAAAATCTAATAATATAGGTGTGCAACAGTTATTGGTACCCCTATGAATTCATATGAGAAAAAACATATTTGAAATATTAACATTTTATTAACCAAAGGATTTGCCAGCATTGCTTCCTTATTACTGCTAACTATCTTCTACTACACCAGAGTTTGGCTTGAGGGTGCTTACACAACTCGGTTTCACTCTCGATTAACACCCAGTAAATTTGGAACTGTATGCACGTGGCTGGAGGTGTAAAAGACTGAGGTGCACTTGCCTGGATGAGCATCTGGGACAGAGTCTGAACTCTGCAGTAGTCTGTGGGATGTTTAGAGAAATTGGAACAAACTATTATTTTAGCTTTCATGAGGACGCGAGCGAATGAAATGGATCAACAATGGATCATTAAAAAGATCTAGAAGAGTGATACTGATTTTAAAAGGCTGTTTGTTTCCTCCAAGCAGTTCAACAGTGAAAATGTTGGCCATGTAGAAACATTTCATGCTCTCTACGAGGGACATAAAACATTTGTAAAAGCTGAATGCAGAAAATAGTGTTGTTTTTTTTTGTTTGTTTTAAATATTTTTTTTTTTTACTTTTACTTTTTTTTTTGTTTTATTTTTTAATTTTGAAAAGAATTATTCCACTTTGGAGGTTGGAGGTCTGGAAAAGGACATTTTGGAGATTATAATTAAATTGTAGTTAGGGGTATAATGACTATAAAGTCAATTTTTGGTGTGAACACACACACTGCATTTAAATCTGCATCAGTACACTTGAGCAGTTTTATAAGGAAATTGGTTGGTAAGTTTTTCCAGGCATCGTGGCGAATCGCCCACAGTTCCATCCCTACACCACATTGTGACATGAAATTGCACCAAATGTTCATATGGTGAACTGTGGATGAAATCTCAATCATTTTAACATCATAGCATTTGTACATTGCTTGGTGCAGGTACAACATTCAGTGTTTATGCCTATTCATATTTGTATAGCAACTGTCAATAGTGACCTTTATTTGCCCTCTGCAAATGAATGTGGATTCATCTTAATGCTCCATAAACACTCTCTGGCTCTCTGTAAATGAGTATGCAGTCCTACCTGCCTCTTATTGGGCACTGTATGTATAGATGAGCAGGAGGTTGGTTTTAGAGCACTTGTTTGGTTTGGCCATTATCACATTATCAGTCTATAGAAACTGAACTGTACTATTTAAATAGCATTATGACTCTGTTTGTTTTTATTGATTGTGTCTTGGCAGCAGTCACCTGACACCGTCCCCGGACCCAGCGCTGGCGTCCACACCAAGTCCAAGGTAGGCTACAACTCTTATCTGCGTGTGTGGTTTGTTGTATTAAAGTTTTGCTTCGTTAAAAATTAAAGCAGTGAACCCAAAATAAAAATGAAAAGTGGAGAATTTCTTTCCACCATGGTCATGATCTTGAAAACTCGGTGTATTCTACAACCTCATTTATCTAAATGTATCTGATTTTTTCATTAGATTTAGATTTGAATTTGTATTATTATTAATATATGAAGATCAAAAGAAAAAAGACAGAAGACAAGTAGTACAAAAGTATTAATTTGAGTTTTTATATGTGATTCTCAAATATATTATTAAAGTACAATGATTGCACAGTGTACATGAGTTAGGGGTGTGTGTGTGTGTGTGTGTGTGTGTGTGTATACTCAATGCGCTGAAGTTTAGTAACAGACAGGATGAAGTTCCTCTCTTGGTTTGACCTGGATGTGAGACCTTGTGGAATGTTTGAAAAGTTTACCATCAAACATCTTGAAGGGTTTGTAAGGTAACTGTAAATCAGCGTTGATCAGAGAAAACAAGTATAGGAGGAGATTGTAGTATTTCCTCAACAATGTTGGACCAAAACCAGGATTTATTTATTGGGTGGAATTCCCCTTTAAGATAATTAATCATGTCGCAGTCTTTCTCTGTGTTTATGAGCTTACACGGTATATCTTTCTGTGTACTGTGTGTTTAATTGTCAGCTTGCTTGACTTCTTACAGATACATTAGATCAGTGATCGCATGGTGAGTAATCGCCAAAAAGCTTTAGGCAAGTAAAAGTACTGTTATGCAACAAAATTATTACTAGAAGTGAAACCATTTTCTAAATAGATACTTGTATAAGAGTAGCTTTTCTAATGAAAAGACAGCTGTAATAGTGTGTTACCCATTACACAGGATCAGATGATCTTTTTAGAACTAACTGTGATTTTAATGATGATAATAATAAGATCAAAACCATTCAGTGCCAATAAAACAAAACTATGGATTAATACCATAGTACACATTTCTGATTAGAAAGACTAATTTCTCAGTTTCTCAGTAACAAGGGAAGATAAAAAAATGTAAAAATGTGACCATGTGCATCATGGAAATGTGAGATATCAGCACATATCAATGCAGTCGCGTTGTGTGAGAACCAGAGGTCCAAATCTGTGCATCCTATAGAGTTAAAATATATAGAGAGCATACTGGTCACTTGAGGATGCTCTTTCATGGTGAGCCTGCGAGATTTCTTTAACAAGATGCAAATCATGTGCACTTGTGATGTGGCTGATGAGTCTGGATTGCAATAACCAACAAAGATTATACGTTATGTGGAAACATAAGCATGTTATATGCTTCTAAAAGAGCTCTTCAGTAGCTTTCAAACAACACCATCTCTACACCACTGCAGTAGACCGTGCCCATGAAAGACACCACAGAATACGGTCAATTTAGCCGACTTTGGAACTCTATTTCTGCTACTGAGCTCATTATGTTTCAGTTGATCTTTTTCCCTGGGTCAAACACTCTGCTTATTCAATCAAATTTTTTGGGAGAATTTATAAATTTGTTTATTTTATTTTTAAGATACGATGAACCTGTTGTATATTTTGTTTACAATATTAAACCAACTTTTGTAGCATTTTTTTTTACTTTATTAATTTTTTCCAGACAAAAAGCACATTGTTTTGCATTGTTTTATTATCCAGAAATAAAAAAGGGAGTATTTTCAGTCTTCATTTTTCTTCATTCAAATATTCTGAGAATCAAATCAAATTGTGAATAGAAATGTAACGGTATGAAAATTTCATATCACGATCGTCCTGACCAAAACTATCAAGGTTATCAGTATTATCACGGTATTGTTAAAATGTGCTGAAAATGTACAACAACCGGTATTACCGGTTACCGATTCATCCCTAATTGCGAATCGAATCAAATCGTGACCGGAAGGTATTGTAGTAGAGTTTAACATTTAATGTAACTATAAATGGATTAAAAAAAAGTATGACATGCCATTCAATAATTATTTAAAAATGTAAAAGTTGGCACATTGTGTTAGTGTAAGAGGAACCTGCTGATATTTTGAAAATATTAAACTTTGTGGTGGTAAATATAGAGGTGGTAAACCTCAAAATATTTTATTCCTTACTTCGATACCATTATATCTTCATTCATACTCTATTTAAACTTGTGGTAAATTGAGGCAGAACCCTGAACCCTGTGATGCAGCTGATTATAACAAAAGTGTTCGAATACATGTAAGTAAACTTGCTAAAACAAAAATTTACATAATAAAGCAGTTACAAATGACAAAGAAAGTGATAAATAAAACAAGTCAAAACAATGTTAAATGTTATAAACATGACAGTCTGGAGGGGATATACTTCTCCACGCCCCTGTCTCCACCATGAATTCATCCGTCTGAGCTGCTGTTGAACTTAATGTGACTGACAAAGTAAACTAATGAATCTCTAGTGAACAAAACAAGCAGAAAATCCATCAAATTAAATCTCCGAATCTCCCAGGAGCCGTCAGCGGGTCCTGACTTACATTCCTCACACTCGTAATGACGCGCAATTCCCATTAGCCTCACTGAAGTTACAGAATAATTCATCGTACTTACTGAATAATAAGCTTTAAGATGAATTAAGTGACTAATAAGTTGAGATTTTAAGGGGTTGAAGACATGGAATTTAAATCGTAATGCATTTATTTTCGATTTTTTTCAAACAGAATTTTTCTGTGAATAATTTATGAGCAGGCCCTGAGTTTATCCGCTGGGATATGATTGTGGGGTGGAAAATGACGATAGAAAGGTTAAACCTGTCAAAAATCAGAAGACATTTAGAGGACATTCAAATGCCATTGCATTCTGATGGATTGTTATGGGGAAAAAAAAACAACAAGATTTTTTTTTGTCTCTTAAGTAATTGGTACTGAGGCATTGTGCACAATATGACCAGGAAGAGAAAAAAAAGAGAGAGAATCGTAGAAGCATGAAGAAAAAGCATGGTTGAATGTGATAAAATTATGTAAAGGTTGTATAAAAGCAAGAAGGAGTACTACCCATAATAATACTGCTCTGCAAATGTTGTATGTAATGGAGTTAATGTAGTGTGTTACGTCCCACCAAACCTGTTTCTGGAAATGTACTTTCCTGCAATATTCCATTTCAGCCCTGATCCAATTACATAGACTGATTATCAACTGATTACTGGCTCTGTTAAAAACCTGTAAATTCATACCTCACTGGTGTCCCATAATCTCATTTCCCACCTTTACTCTGGCCATTGCTGTCCTTCAATGCTTTTCATCTCTGGAGAGATTTATTCCCATCTCTGTACTCCTCTGTAATCATACAGAGACACAGAGAAAGACAGAGACAGACACAGAGAGTGACACAGAGACAGGCAGACACAGAGACAGACACAGAGACAGACACAGAGAGTGACACAGAGACAGGCAGACACAGAGACAGACACAGAGACAGACACAGAGACAGACACAGAGACAGACACAGAGAGTCACACAGAGACAGACACAGAAACAGACACAGAGAGTGACACAGAGACAGGCAGACACAGAGACAGGCACAGAGAGTGACACAGAGACAGGCAGACACAGAGACAGACACAGAGACAGGCACAGAAACAGACACAGAGAGTGACACAGAGAGTGACACAGAAACAGGCAGACACAGAGACAGACACAGAGACAGACACAGAGAGTGACACAGAGAGTGACACAGAGGCAGACACAGAAACAGACACAGAGAGTGACACAGAGACAGGCAGACACAGAGACAGACACAGAGACAGACACAGAGAGTGACACAGAGACAGGCAGACACAGAGAGTGACACAGAGACAGGCAGACACAGAGACAGACACAGAGACAGGCAGACACAGAGACAGACACAGAGACAGACACAGAGACAGACAAAGAGACAGACAAACATACAGAAACATACAGACACACAGAGAAACAGGCAGAAACACAGAGACAGGCAGAGACAGAGAGACAAACAGAAACATACAGACAGACCGAGAAACAGGCAGAAACCCTAACCCTAACCCTAGGCAGAAACAGAAACACAGAGACAGAGAGACAGGCATACACAAAGAAACAGGTAGAGACCAAGAGACAGACAGACGCAGGCA
>JANDJT010000141.1:10234419-10245004 GCA_024331685.1 Stegophilus panzeri | reverse complement strand
TCTCTCTCTCTCTCTCTCTCTCCTCTCTCTCTCTCTCTCTCTCTCTCTCTCTCTCTCTCTCTCTCTCTCTCTCTCTCACTCTCTACTCTCTCTCTTTCTCAAAAATGTTCCCCACTCCGTACTCTTTGCATCCCTCAAGTTCATCTACTGGTTTGAGAAACAGGTATAAAACAGCGGTTATATACCTGGACCTAGCTTTAGACATATCTCAAGAACGTGCTTAAAAATGTAGAACCCTGAAGTGTTTTTCGGTCGTCCCACTGCAGAACCCTTAAAGGTTCCATATAGAACCCGACAACATGTTTTTCCTATGAGAAAGGAAAAAACATTTATGAAAGCTAACAAACCTGAATTATGTAGTGAAACCTTAAAGAACCCTCAGAAAACCACATGGTTAATGATTGGGTAATAGCAGAAATCTGTGTAGCTCTGTAATAACCAATCAGCTGCCAGCTCTGGTAGGAGGGAACTTACAGTGGCTAATGAAAATGTTTTTGAAGGCCCCGCCTCATGTCTTGTTGGTCATGTCTACACTGATTGAGGGCCACACATGACACTTATCTTAGTGTAGTTCCATCTGTAGTGTAATTACTAGAGCTTTGCACTTAGCTTTATATACACATGTTAAATCTGAAGTGTCAGGGTGTGGACACATTTAAACTCTGTCCAACCCTGTGTATTGGATTTGTACCAAAGATTCAGTACTGCTTTTAACATGTGCTCTTCGACTTCCCCTCACCACCGGGAAATCGTAACACCTACGTCAAACATCTGGCCAGTTGCCAAACAAGGAAAGGAGCAGATTTTAAAACAGCAGCACAGTTACCTTCGATAGTAAGCAAAAAAAAAAAAAAAAACAACAACTCCCTCTGTCTCTCTCACCCTGTTTCTCTGCCTTCCTCTTTTTTAAATTTAGATAAAGTGGAGTCCTAATAAATGCAAAAAAAAGGTGGATGGGATAGATAGATGGATAGATAGATAGATAGATAGATAGATAGATGGATGGATGGATGGATGGGTAGATAGATGGATGGATGGATGGATAGATGGGTAGATAGATGGATGGATGGATGGATAGATGGATATATAGATGGATGGATGGGTAGATAGATAGATTGATGGATGGGTAGATAGATGGATAGATAGATGGATGGATGGATGGGTAGATAGATGGATGGATGGATGGATGGAAGGATGGATGGATGGATGGGTAGATAGATGGATGGATGGATGGATGGATGGTAGATAGATAGATGGATGGATGGATGGGTAGATAGATGGATGGATGGATGGATGGGTAGATAGATGGATGGATAGATAGATGGATGGATAGATGGGTAGATAGATAGATGGATGGATGGATGGATAGATGGGTAGATAGATGGATGGATGGATGGATGGGTAGATAGATAGATTGATGGATGGGTAGATAGATGGATAGATAGATGGATGGATGGATGGGTAGATGGATGGATGGAAGGATGTATGGAAGGATGGATGGATGGTAGATAGATAGATGGATGGATGGATGGGTAGATAGAAGGATGGATGGATGGGTAGATAGATGGATGGATAGATAGATGGATGGATGGATAGACAGATACTTAACAAAACTGAGCATACAGGCATAAAAGAAAACTCCGAACTGGTGACATCATTTAAACAATTATAATTATTTGAAAGTATTTAAATAATTGGCATGCACTTATCAACAGCATCTATCTATCTATCTATCTATCTATCTATCTATCTATCTATCTATCTATCTATCTATTTATTTATTTATGAGCTGAGGGAGTCATGGAATGGTTCTCAAGATGATGCTATGGAAATAATGAAGGCAAGTTGGATGGATCCAGGTTACAAACCGTACTGACACAGGGAGTGGATGTGTCTGTGCATCATAATTCCTCTGGAGCATTGCGCCCCCGCAGGCCGCCATACCTCAGATTATTGCTCTCTCTCTCTCTCTCTCTCTCTCTCTCTCTCTCTAAAGCAGTTATATCTTTGCACGTGAGTGTGTGTGTGTGTGTGTGTGTGTGTGTTGTGGGACATTTTGAGGCATGTACTGTCATGTACTTCCATCAGTCATTTCCCAGCCAGCAGTGTGTTTCCATGCAAAACATCTTCACCTGCCCCTGTTTTCGGGTTATATTTTACAATGTGATGCTTCTTTATCGTCCACTACAATATTTCACTGTAGTTACATAATGCTTCATATGTTAAACATCTGCACCATATATATTACGTATCACCGAGGTTTTGTTGACAAAGCGTCAAAAAGATATTTTTCTTCTCTCAATACTGCAGACAAAAAAAACCCTAAAGTATTTAACATTTTAACAAGGAAATGGAGGGAAAAGGAAAAGTACAAAATTGTAAATTTCTCATTAGTAGTCACATTTAGATTGATCCAATTTCCATAAAATATGCATAGAGTAAACTGTGGAGTTTGGGAAAACCAGTCGGATGTTGCTGTGGCTGAAAAACAAAACAAAACAGAACATACCCTGACACATCTATTTTAAGAAAACAGAAATATATTTTACCAAAACAACATCCGACTATTTATACTAACCTTCTAAACGTGTCTAGACTCCCTCTGCAAAGATGACATTAGGTAAACAAAAACAAAGAGCCATTGTAAGAAACATGACCGCAAAAACACATGTAGTCTGAATCTGAATAAAGTCATATTTTCATGGCTATATTTATCATTTTCGATCATATTTTATTTATTACATGTTAAATTAAGTGCAAAGTCAATCAAAAAAAATAGTAGTTGCTTAAACTTTAAAATGCTAGAATGTGTACAAAAAGATATGCGGAAGAGAGAGATTGTAATATCAGAGCAAACCAGCGACTACATTTCCCATCCTGCACTGCGGCCTGCAAACATGACCGCTATGGACTGCAATTCCCATGAACACCCATATTCATTCTATCGCACACCTGCATCCAATCTCACACACAATCACACCACGGTTTAAAAGGACTTTCGAGGCTTTCCACTCTTTGCGAAGTATTGAGTGTTATCACCGTACCAAGCGTTTGTACCCTGTTCCTCGTTTTGATTCCTGTTCACTGATCTTGCTTCTTGTTCCTCGTTCTCGATTCTTGCCATGCCTAGTTCATGCGATTCGCCTGACCCATTGCCTGTTTCTTGACCACGCTATTGTCTCATGATTTGGATTTGTCTGCCTGCCTCTCTTTATTAAAAGCTCTTATCTGCTCTTGTATCCATCCTAACCTTCATTACGAGGAAAACGTGACAGAGATATTTGAAACTATATATTTAGGAGTGGGCTATATGACAAGAAAAAATCTAATTCCACAATTCTTGAAGGCATTTTTGACAATACGGGATATGTATGATGATATAAAGGTTTGCTCACACACGGCCAAGAATACAATAGTGTTGCATTTTTTTATTTTTTTAAAACTGTTATTATTATATAAAAAAAAGTTGAAACATTTTAAGTAAAAGATTACACAAAATGTTAACATTGCATCAGCTGTTTCCAGTCCATTTGTCATTTTTTTAATAAAAGCGCTATATTTAAAAAAAAAAAATGTAATAAAGTGGTCTCAAAGCGTACATGATATCTCAGTAACGTGTACTGATCACAGTATCTATATCACAATATCGCCAAGCAAATATCATCGTGTGAAGGGTTTTCTCAGGCTGACGTACATTTTAATGCACGATCGTCCTCCAAAACTTTATCTTAATATGAAATGTAGACAATATCTTGTCCACTCCTGTATCGAATATGAAGAGTCAGTATTGGAGTGTTGGGGAGCGCAGGATGTGTACTCTGGGATATGTTTCCGCATGTATAAGCTTGTGTTTCGTTTCTCTGTGTCTCAGGCGCAGGGCGAGGCAGCGGTGCGGGTGTGTTTGAAAGAGAGGGGTCAGGATGTGCTGGTGCTCCAGAGAGTGGCGTCTGATCGAGCATCGCCTCAAACAGCGGGAGGAGTCAAAGAGGACGACGGCGATAGGAGGTGAGCGACCTGCTCGTCTCTCGCTGTTTCTGTCTGTCTCTCTCAGCATTTCAGCTTTCTCTCTCCTCCTCCTTCCAATCATCAATCTCGCCCCTTCCTCCTCCTCCTCCTCCTCCTCCTCTCTTTCTCTCTCTCTCTCACGCCCTCCCTTCCTCTCTTCCTCCCTCTTCCATTTCCATAAACTCAGGCTGCAGAGCTTGCCAGTGCAGTGGCCTCTGATAGACTGAGAGTTTGTATGTGTGTGTGTGTGTGTGTGTGTGTGTGTGTGTGTATCCTCAGCATGAGTCAAATTGTGTGTCTGTAGATATAAGGTTCAGGTTTAGTATAGTTATTGTGTGTGAATGTGTGCTAGAGCTTTGGCTGGCGCAGGGTAGGGAGTGTCTGCTGTGTGTGTGTGTGTGTGTGTGTGTGCGTGTGTGTGTGTGAAAGTGTGAGAGAGTGTGTGTGCCTGGCGTTAAGCAAGACTGGGCCAGAGCTGCTGGAGCAGAGCAGTGTGTACCTGGAGCTCGGCTAACGCTCAGGGCGAGCCGCTCATCTTCCCTCTGGAGCATGACGGCGTGACCCAGAGCTTCACAGAGATGCAAAACCTCAAGCCGGTGACACTCGTGCAACAAGAAGAGGACGACGACGATGATGACGATGACGATGATGAAGAATCAGAGTCAGAGTGTAGCAGCTCTGGCGCTGGTTTTAAAGCTTTTGATATTCCTCGTTTCCGCTATATTGATGACGAGGATGACGACGATGACGACGGCGATGACGATGATGTGTTTAGCAACAGAGACGGGAGCAGCAGCTTGTGCTCAGGCTGCTCCACTGAGGATGACTACCCGTCTGATTCTTCATGCTTTGCTGTGTCCGACAGGTACGTGGTTGTGTCTGGGACACCCCATAAGATCCTGGAACACCTGCTGAGTGACCTGAGGCTTGACGAACACCAGGGGGCGATGGAGGGCAAAGAAGCCGGTGAGTGGGCCTCACTTTGTTCAAGTAGAAAGTTCTGGACCAATCACGGTATTTGAATTCATGCAAAACAGGGAGGGGGTGTACTTTCTAGTTTTGCTAACATGCTACGCTGTTTCAAAGATGCGCACAAATACTCAAAGCTTAGCAACAAATTCCTTAAACTGAAAAATGGAGTTTCAGAGATGACTGACATTAAAATGAAGGAGGTTTCCTCATTGCCTAGGCTTCATTTTGTAACGAATAAATCACTTGAGAGCACGCGGTTATAGGAACATAATCAATGAAGGGGTGGTGTGATGCAGTGCTAAGCAGAGTTACCGCTACATCCGGTAACATCTGGTCGATTTTTTCCAACAACAGCATGCCCCGAAGTGTTTTATTCCTCTTACTGTTCATCTTGTAGCCTTTCCTGTAGCAAGAAAAAGTTACAGCTTTACCTTTGACTGTTACTAAGCTCTGACACTGGAGACTCCTTCCACAAATGTTAGATAAAATCTCTTTAGAGATTTGAAAGCTTCACCATTCTGATTAGATGTTTTTCTTCGTTAAATAAATAATATAATTATGAAAAAAGCTGTGATTTGCTTTGTAGCTGGAACTATTGTCAGGGCTGCCATTATAGAAAATGAATCAACACCTTCTGACCAATCAGAATCAAGCAGTCAGCAGTGCTGTGGTATATGAGATAATCACAAAGAATTGTTGTCCCATGCCATGCCTATATAAGAAAACAATAATGGTGATAAAGATATCGCTTCAATATCATATTTACTTAGACTCTTCAAGATAAGGTTTTACTAAGAAAAGTGGCAAAACGTCAGAGACTGGAGGCATATTTACAAAAAATAAATGAGCATTTAACAAGAAAAATGGAGGACAGGTTCAAACCGCCATTTATAAATCCAGTCAGTAGCTTTTTATGATAAAATTTTTTTTTTTTTTTTTTTTATTATTTTTTTTTATAAAACCACTGACACCTCATGATACCTATAATACCTTAATATATCACAATAATGATGTATTGTTACATCACACAGCCCTACCAACCACCAAGACCACGCCCACTCACCAGTTATTTTAAAATTATTTTTAAAGTGTACTTGCTGTGATCGATGCAACTCTTATTCCTTTATCCAAAAAGGCAAAATGTTCAGGTCTATGTTTCCCAAAAGCATCGTAGCACAAAATCCTTGTTAAATAGAGCGAGCTTTAATTCGAGCACTCTCTCTCTATCAGTTATGATGACTGTGAGAGTGTAGCGTGTATGATACAACAGAATCACTTTTTAGCTTTACAGACTAGAATTTATTTTTGTTTTATATCATGCAAGTTTTGCCTGTGGTTATTTGCATGTAGTAGTTCACCATTTTAAATTGGCCACGCCCACCAGCACTCCCAGTGCACTAACTGTCCAGATAGCAGCTAACTGGCAGGAACAATCTGCTGTAAATAAACAGGAGCTCTCCATCCACTCTTACCCAGACAGCAGGGCCACTAAGGAGTCCAGAACCATGTTCAACTAGTGGGAGAAGGGGGAAAAAGGGGGAGAGAAAGAACAAGGAAGGAGAGAAGAAGTGATGGGGCTAAAGTCAGACAGTTAGGTGGAGGTTGCACAATTATATAGGAATGTTACTGCAAGTCTGAACTAAACGGTTCAAAAGTGTAGCTATCAGCTTGGAATGCTTTGTTGTTTAAATCCCCTGGATAAAAAACAAAGCAACACAAAAAAACCCACCACAATTTTAGTTGGGAAGGGTGGTGCTGAGGGTTTTAATGAGGAACGGTTCAGAGGAATAGCTACATTTAAGGAGCCCAAAAAATAAAAAAATATATAAAAATGTTTTTTATAGAAAAAAATATAAATGAATAAAAGGTAAAAACATAAATAAAACCCGTAAAACTCATTTGACATCGAGTACAATGCTAAAATTAGTTAAAAAGTAAAACTTAGAAATAATTTTTTAAAAATCTGAATATAAAGATATAAAAAAGTAAAACAAATAAATATGTAGAGTAAAAAATAAAAAAAATAAACAAAGAAAAATAAAAAAATTATAAAAATAAATATAATTTTTATTTTAAAATCATTATTCAACCAGTTCACTGTTGTAACTTCCTACTTAATATGAAATAGCATATTTAAATATTAAAACAACTCAAAAGACTATACCCTAAAGTTTAACGTTTTATTACCTTTGGTTATCTTCAATGGTTTAAATGACAAGATCGCTAAAAGAGACAATATTAATTAACAGATATTAATTAATCTAGATTAAAATTTGGGAAATTTGGGATGGCAATCAACTGGGAAAATATTTTGTTTGTCTCCATTTTTTTTCTTTTTATTTTTTGGGAAGGTGGGGGGGGGGTTGGGGTTGGGGGACGGCTTTCCCCTTTCCATTGAGCCCTGGTTTAGGATGAGTGTGAGTGAGGAGTTCTGTCTATGATCCAATGTCTCTGCATATTAGTCTCTCCAGAAACTCTACAACTGTGTGTGTGCTAATCCTGTTAACTCGATGTATTCCAGGCTTTGTTCACACAGCAGAGGGAATCTGATTTACAACCCCAGTTCCAAAAAAGTTGGGACGCTGTGTAAAATGTCAATAAAAACAGAATGCAATAATTTGCAAATCTCATAAACCCATATGTTATTCACAATAGAACATAGAAAACATATCAAATGAGTAAATGTACCATTTTAAGAAAAAAGTTGAGACGGGGGCAACAAAAGTTTGGAAAAGTAAGCGTTACTAAAAAGAAACAGCTGGAGGTTAATTGGAAGCAGGTCAGTAACATGATTGGGTATAAAAATCTTAGAGAGGCATAATCTCTCAGAAGTAAAGATGGGCAGAGGTTCACCAATCTGCGAAAAACTGCGTCTACAATTTGTGGAACAATTTCAAAATAATGTTTCTCAATGTAAAATTGTGAAGACTATGAATATCTCATCATCTACAGTATGTAATATCATCAAAAGATTCAGAGAATCTGGAGAAATCTCTGTGCACAAAGGACAAGGGTGAAAATCGATATTGCATGCCAGTGATTAGTTGAATCAGGTGTGCTTGAGACAACACCTGTTTTGTATATTTGTGCTGTTGTGAGGGATTCTATTCAGGGGGTGAATCATTTTGAAACTGGAGAAATCATTATAAGTTGCATTTTCAGTTGAATTTGGGGAAACCACTTGAAGCATTCGTTATGTTGAACTATTTCAATTACTTTTGTTTGATTTGTTCATCACAAACAGCTGAAAGTCTGTAAACATTGACAATAAACCTGATTTGCAGTGGGGGTTGAATCATTTTGTTGCAACTGTATGCTTCCATCCAAATTCCATCCCATCTTTACTTCTGAGAGACTCTGCCTCGTTTTTTATACCCGATCATGTTACTGATCTGTTGCCAAATAACCTAATTAGTTGCAAAATTTTCCTCCAGCTGTTTCTTTTTAGTAACACTTACTTTTCCAGCCTTTTGTTGCCCCCGTCCCAACTTTTTTGATACATGTTACGGCCATCAAATTCAAAATGACCTTATTTTCTCCTTAAAATGCTACATTTCCTCAATTTAAACACTTGATACGTTTTCTATGTTCTATTGTGAATAACATATGGGTTTATGAGATTTCATTTATTGCATTCTGTTTTTTATTTACATTTTACACGGCGTCCCAACCTTTTTGGAATCGGGGTTGTATTTTAAAAATCTGATTTAGACTGAATGTCTGCAATGCAAATTGTAAATGACCAAATCGGATTTGTTTGTTTGGACAGCAGTCACGTTGACTCGTGCAGTAACGACTCAGAGCTAGTTAACCAGCGACTAACATGGAGAAAAAACACGGCTAGATTTTAAAGCAAACAAACAATAAAAAGATTAGCTGTCTTTTTACTTCATACTGGTTTTCCTCCACGTTGTTGTCCTTATTGTATATTTCTAACACAGCAAATTATTTAAAAAACAACAACAACAACTCACACACACATTAAATTGTATTTGACAGGTCAAATTGAATTACACCCATTTAAGCAATTTAGACCGATTTAAAAAGTCATATTCAAATTCAGACACTGAAAATCTTTATGATATACAACAAAAAAACACACACACACACACACAACACAAAGCCACATCTGCTGTATGTTGATCCCCTTAGCATAATGTAAATGAGCCCTTTGGGAAAAGCTTGAAAAGGAACCAGGTGTGCTACAGATTATAAAACTGGTGTGGTTTAATAATGTTAGAAAATGAAAGCAGTAAAACATTGCGTTGGAAAAAATAACGAACCAAAACGATTGAAAGTTCTACGATTGAAAAAGGCTACAGAGGCTTACAGAGGAAATTCGATTATGTTGGAGCGTGTTTGTGTGATAAGTGTGTCGAGTAGTGTTGTGTTTGACACACCCATGCACAGACAGTCCTCTGGTGCAGAGCATTCTGGGTAATTAGCGGTGTTCTTCAGCATTGTTATCACAGCACATGCTAATAACTAGAGTTTAGTGTTCTCCTTTAACATGAATTACCTGGAAACTAATCACACACATGCTCACACAGGCACACACTCGATGGCACCCACACACTCTCGTCTGAATAAGTACAGTGGGTGGGGTGCTGTGCTTTTGTAACCGGATCTGTGTGGAGACAGAAGCAGAGACTGGGATGGGGTGGGGGGTGTTAGTCAGCAGCCTCGAAAGCAACACTATTCTCTTTAATATGTCAACGTGGAAGCTGCTATTGTTTTTATGAAATGTCAGTGTTATCTGTAATCACACACAGACACACGGAGTGCAGTGTGAAATGTCATGTCACCTTATGGGCTGATTATTTTTTTAAATACATAGGAACAGTTTTCTAGACTGATCCTGGTCCCTAAGTTCTGTGTGGGCAGATATGTAGTGTTTATATGTGTAGCACCTTTCACCTTAGCACCTTTAAGCACACTAGCAAATCCACCAAGGAATGGCTCAAGAAGAAGAAATGGAGGGTTATGGAACGGCCTAGTCAAAGCCCAGATTTGAATCCTATTGAAATGTTGTGGGGGGATTTGAAAAGGGAAGTACATGCAAAAAAACCCCCCCAAAAAACTCAAACATCTTGCAACTGAAAGAATATTGCATGGAAGAGTGGTCAAAAATTCCAGCAAGCCTGGAGGACAATTATGCAAAACACCTACAAGAAGTTATTTCTGCTAAAGGAGGCAATACTAGCTTCTGAGGCCAAGGGTGCATTTACTTTTACCAGAGAGGAATATCACATCTATTGAAATGTCTGTTGAATAAATGCTTAAAAAAGCTCATTTTCTTTGTGGTTTTGTTCAAGTAAATCAACTTTAGTAATAGGCACCGTTTCAAAGATGATTAAATGTTTTGCCAAACATGTCAAAAAAGCCAACAATTTCCAGTTGGGTGTACTTATTTTTTCACATGACTGTATCTAGGGGCAATTTAGAGTAACCAAACAGATTACCAGATAGGTGGAAACTGGAGAGCCCAAAGAAAACCCATGTAAACATGGGCAGACTATGGAAACCCCCTCCCCCGTATCTCTCTCTCTCTCTCTCTCTCGCTCTCTCGCTCTCTCGCTCTCTCTCTCTCTCTCTCTCTCTCTCTCGC